>JAUMHN010027865.1:0-29464 GCA_032360265.1 Heliamphora ciliata | reverse complement strand
AAAAATTTAATCAAAAAATATTAATAAAATTCGTTAAAATTCAATACACGTAAAAATTAAAAACTTATATTTAGGAACATATTATTAAAATTCTAATGATACGAAAATTTCCGAATTGACATTAAAAGTTTATATTAAATTTTGTAAATTTTTCTGAATATAAAATTTTATACTAAAAATTTTAAAATGATATAAAATACCATTTAAGAACCGCCGCGTATCACCATGTGTCAGTTAAACTTGTGACTCATGCACAACCAAAAAATGTATATCGCTCCGGGGTGATGACTCATCCTTAGCCGTTATATAAAAAGGGTTGCCGCCAATCACATATATGTATAAGCGTGTGTGCTTAATATATAATATACATATATACATATATACACAATTCTCACACAGCAGAGCCAAACCTCCAAACCCCGCGCGACCAAGCTAACGCCTCACTGTGCAATACCGCCGAGCACAACGCCATCGGAGCTGCCGCCGCCGTTGCCTGACGCCGTCGACCACCACCATTATGACCACCGGCGACTCCTCCGCCGCCATTTGCTGCTCTCATCGCCGGTCTCAACCACCGGTTTTGGTCTCTCTCGCTCGGTATATATCTATCTCTCTCTCTCATTTATCTCTTCCACCACAGTCACCTCCGGCCACCATGACTACCACCGGCGCCACCACCCACCAACCATAAGATCACCGGCGACCACCCTAGGACAAATTAAAATACTACAACCATCCATAACCGTGACCACCATTAATCAACTTTTATTTTCATAATCTGTATACACATGGTCACCACTGTACACAATATTACTTTCCGATCAACAACATTAACTACCCTTTCGACGGCTTACCACAACTAGTGAACGGTTTTGATCGTTGAAATCCTTTTTCGGTGAACTTGAACCCAAATAAAATAGTAACTATCATGTTTATTTAATTATTTTAATTCTTGTTATTTGCAAGATCACGGTTATCATCATACATGTTATCATCAACGTTCATTATTCTATTGATGACCTAATGCCACTAATAAACGACTTCGATCGCCGAAAAATTACTCCGGCAAAAACAAATGGTATAATTATTATTATAAATTTTATATAAAAAAAAAACAGAAGAAGAAGAAGAAGAAAATGAGAAAACGGTTTTACGAGCCATTCTGTTAGTGTAAACTAAAATGATAATGTTAATTTAAATAAAACTAGTTTAATTAATTAGTTTTAATAATAAATATAATTTTGGAGATAATATTTTAGTTAAACTTAAAAGTTAATAATTTAAGAAAAATAATCTTAATATATAAATTAAAAGATAATATTTTGATTCTAATATAAAAGGGTAAGTATACTAAAACGTAAGTTAAATTAAATAAATAAAAATAAGATTTAAAAAAAGATTGATAAAATAATAATTAAAGTTTATTTTCTTGTGTAGATCAAATAGGGCACGAGTAAGGCACAGGTTAACCTGCAGATTTAAGGTGAGTCATCTTATATCTGAGTTAATTTCTATTTCCTATTAATATTCGGTATGAAATATTAGAATTGACGGATTGATTATGGAATTGACATAATTATGGGAATATTTGTTGGAACAGCGTCCTGGCCACTAGGGGATGTTAAGCGTACCAGCGATGTGATGCAATAAGGGTAGAGCCATGACCAGATGGCTAAGGAATGATCATGTCCATTCTTTGTTATCGTAGGGTTGCTCCCTACTAAATGCTGATCAACTGTTAGAACTTATTCCTAAATAGTGAAATTATTTGTAATTTAGATATCTATGATCTCACACTAGCTTTGCTAATGAACGTTGCATCTTAACATTTCAAGTCACGTATAGTAAAGTTGAAGTTGCTGGAAGTCACTATATTTTGCCTGTACATTCTTTGTATATATAATGGAATGTACTATGAAAGATTTTGTAAACAAACTATGTGTCTGTATATATGTAGCAGCTCTGGGAGTTGGTTGATAAATAAAAATTATTCTTTTAATAGAAATAAATAAATGTCTTTTTTGTTTATAATCAATGAAAGTTATGTTTGAATTAAAATGTGGAAGTAAAAGAAAGAGGCCTCGGGTGAGTTTGACTCGCTGGCCGGTCATGGACACCAAACATGAAAATGGGTCGTGACAGAAGTGGTATCAGAGCGGAAGTTTAAATTTTTTTTTAAAAACCCTAGAGCTTAGGATGCATTGTATCATTTCATGACATTTCATGCATTATAATAACATGCATATAGTAGATTCAATTAATAATAAAATATTATTGTGTATTATAGAATGGAACCTGTTGAGAGCCAAAATACATATGGAGGTTATCGGTTGGTTTCGGCACCTAACATTCGAACAGAAGAGCCTTTAAGAGCCGAACCTTTAAATCTTGAATCGTATGCTTACTTTTCTGAAGGTGGAGCAGATCGATATACCTACCAAGAAATTGTCAAAGTGGAAGATGAAAAGCCATTTTACACTAGACCCATGAAAAAGGCTGTAGTACGGTATCGTCTCAGAACTAAAATGGGAATGCTAAGAAGATCCTTAGTTAATATGGATGACGATCGACATTATCAGGCTTTAGTAGATAGAGCTACAGCCCAAGGACATGAACACCAATGGCCTCCCCCAGAATTTGCTCCCAACCCTGTGGATCTTCCGATGGTTACTCTCGAACCCTCATCACCTTCACATCAGTTAGGTTCTGTGCGAAATCCTATCCTCATAAGTTTCGATACAGACGAAGACCCTAACGAGTCTAATCACTAGGGTAGCAGCTCAGAATCAACGGTGAATGGGCCTAGTATCGATTAGATTAGAGTTTGAAATGGGAAAGGATAGGAAGAAAGTTCAGGGTTGTAAAATAGTACGATGTTTTAGAATGTAAATAGTTGTAATATATATATAAGTATGGTGAAAACTCAGAAGACAACTTGTAATGGATAATTAGATGAATTCATGACGAGAGTCAACGATTAGATGGAAGAAATGTGAGGAATGATCTATGGATTAGCACAAAATCAACCTCAAAACTTGAATCCTCAAAATCTAGTCCCTAATGATCCACCTGTGAATGTATCAAAAAATCCAAACGTTGATAAGCTTTATAACCAGTTCGAGGGGTCAAATATTAGAGAATTCTTAAAGATGAAGCTGCCATCTTATCAAGGAGGTCTAGACCCTGTGAGGACTAATGAGTGGCTTGCTGCTATGGAAAAGATTTTCGAAGTAGTACCATGTTTAGAAACTCAAAAGGTGAACTTTGCAACATATCAGTTGGAAGGAGAAGCCCGACGATGGTGGAATCTGAAAAGAAAAAGTGAACCTACTATGGAATGGGAACAATTCTTGATTTATTTTCCAGAGAAGTATTTTTCCCAATCGATACGAGATGCAAAATGCACTGAATTTCAACAACTAAAGCAAAAAGGAGGGATGGCCATCTCTGAATATAAAGCGAAATTTACAAATTTGGCAGAGTGCTCCACATATGATCCACACAAAGCATATGAAGGCATGAAAGTTTGAGGATGGATTAAGGCCTGAAATACGAAAGATGATTAGGCATTTGCGGTTGCCGAGTTATGTAGATGTTGTAGATCGAGCGATATTGGTGGAACATGAAGTTAATGAAAGTAAGAAGTTCTTCGAGAATCGGAAACGACCAGCAATAGAAACGGGAAGTCTAAGAAGGGGGAATTAGAAAAAGAAAAATTTAGGAACAGCACCAAAAAGGGATCAGAGACCTGTTTGTACGACTTGTGGAAAAAAGCATCTCGGAGCTTGTTGGCAAGCGACGAATAGATGTTTTAATTGTGGTGCAGTGGGACATATTCGGAGGAATTGTCCAAGACGTTTAGCAGACAATGCTAGGAATGAAAATTTGACCCAGACTCTAGGAATGGAAAGTACAAGGAGACCACCCGGAATACAAGGAAATAGTAATAATCAGAGGCAAGGTCGAATGTTCGCGCTGGTTCCTAGTGATCCTCAAAACACGGATGAAGTTGCTGCAGGTAACTTATTCATTTGTTCCTTACCTACTTATGTAATATTTGATTCCGATTCCACTCAATCTTTCATATCTTCTGAGTTTGTTAAATAGTTACCAAAAACTCCAGAACCCTTAGGATATGAATTACTAGTATTCCAACCTTTAAGCCGGGAAGTAGTTTGCTCAGTGGTGTATAAGAATTGTGAAGTAATTCTTAACGATATGAAGTTGTTAGTTAATCTAATTCCTATTAGGATAGGAAATTTTGACGCTATCCTAGGTATAGACTGGCTTGCATCTCACCATGCTAATATAAATTGCGCTACCAAATGTGTTAATTTTTATACCCCACAAGGAGAGTTTCGTTTTAAGGGGTTAAGGGTTTCTTCGCCTTCTCTTTTTATATCGATGACTCGAGCTCGTAAACTGATTCAAAAAGGATGTTAAGGATATCTTTGCTGTGTGACACAAGATACATCTAAAAGTCTAGGTTTGTTCGAAATCTCGATGATTTGCGAATTCCTTGAAGTTTTTCTTGAAGACTTACCTGGTATGCCTGTAGATCGGGAAATCAAATTTTTTACCGATGTTATTCCTGGAACCTAATCCATTTCCAAGACCCTGTATCGCATGGCCCCAATAGAATTGAAAGAACTAAAGACACAATTGCAAGAGTTGCTAGAAAAAGGCTTCATTCGACCTAGTATGTCTCCGTGGGGAGCTCTGGTGCTATTCGTGAAAAAGAAAGATGGAACTACGAGATTATGTATTGATTATCATGAGTTAAACAAAGTTACTATTAAGAATATGTATCTCTTACCACGGATCGATGACTTATTTGATCAATTACAAGGGGTGAGTGTTTTCTCTAAAACTGATCTCCGGTCCGGCTATCATCAGTTAAAGGTAAAGAAAGAAGATATCGAGAAGATAGCATTTAGGACGCGTTATGGACATTATGAATTCTTGGTTATGCCTTTCGGAGTGACGAAGGCACCTGCTGTTTTTATGGATCTAATGAATCGGGTTTTCAAAGAATTTCTAGAAGAATGTGATTGTGTTCATTGACGAAATTCTGATTTATTCTAAAAGCGAAAAAAATCATGCGAATCATTTATGAAAAGTGTTGCAGACATTAAAAGACCACAAGTTATATGCGAAATTAAAGAAATGCGAGTTCTGTCTAAAAGAAGTAATATTTTAGGACATGTGGTTCGAAGTGAAGGTATTTCTGTCGGCCCTCAGAAGATCACTGCAATTATAAATTGGCTAACACCTACGACAGTAATGGAAGTAAGAAGTTTCATTGGATTAACTGGATATTATCGTAAATTTGTACATGACTTTTCAGAGATTGCCATACCTTTAACAGAACTGACTAGGAAAGGAGAACCTTTTGTATAGAATGAAAGACGAGAAGAAAGTTTTCAAGAATTGAAAAGAAGATTGACAACAGCTCCTATTCCTGCTCTACCAGAAAATACAAAAGAATTTTCAATTTATAGTGATGCGTCACGACAAGGACTAGGATGTGTGCTTATGCAGAATGGTAGAGTCATAGCTTATGCTTCTCGACAACTAAAATCTCACGAGAAGAACTACCCAACGCATGACTTGGAGTTAGCAGTAGTTATTTTTGCGCTTAAGATTTGGCGTCATTACTTTTATGGAGTTCCTTGTGACGTCTAAACAGACCACAAGAGTTTGAAATACATCTTCTCTAAAAAAGAACTGAACCTGAGGCAACGACGTTGGTTAGAATTGATGAAAGATTACGATATTAATATTCAGTACCATCCAGGAAAAGCGAACATTGTGGCAGACGCGCTAAGTCGGAAGGCAATCGAAATTTGAACATTTTAGTGACTCAACATCTTTTGTCACTAGAAGGCGCGGAGCAGTCAGAGCTGAATATAATCAAGGGAGACGCTACATCATTATGTATGACAGTTACTATCCAATCGATAACCTTAGAAGAAGTGAAGCGTCGACAACAAGAAGATCCTAAACTAAAGAAAATATATGAATGAGTTAGGGAAACCCCTGACTCAGACTTTCAAATCTCAGATGGTGTGCTGAAATTTAGGAATCGAGTGTGCGTTCCTGACATATTCGATATCAAGCTGCGAATTCTAGATGGAAGTCACAATTCGAGATTTGCAATACACCCGGAGTTAATGAAGATGTACCAAGATTTACGTAAAGCGTACTGATGGATGGGAATGAAGAAAGAAATGGCAGACAACGTCAACAAATGCTTGCGATGTCAACAAATTAAGGCAGAACAAAGAAAATCTGCTGGTCTTCTACAACCTTTATGAATTCCAGAATACAAATGGGAGCATATCACAATGGATTTCGTTGTTGGTCTGCCTCGAACGTCTAAGAACCATAATTCTATTTGGGTTATTGTTGATAGATTTACCAAAACTGCACATTTTTTACCTGTTAATACTACGCATATGATTGATCAGTTAGCTAAGTAGTACGTACGAGAGATTGTGCGTTTACATGGAGTTCCAATGTCTATTATTTCTGATCGTGATTCGAAATTCGTTTCACGTTTTTGGAATGGTTTTCAGAAGGCAATGGGAACCAACGTACACCTTAGTACAGCTTTTATCCGCAGGCCGATGGGCAGTCAAAACGAATCATTCAGACGCTAGAAGATATGTTACGAGCCTATAGTATGCATTTTTAAGGTAGCTGGGAGGAATATTTACCTCTTTTTGAATTTACATAGAATAATAGTTTCCAAGCCAGTATAAGGATGGCTCCTTTTGAAGCACTCACTGGGTGTAGATGTAAAACTCCTACATGCTAGATAGAGACAAAAGAAAAATGTATTATCGGGCCAGAACTTGTTCAAGAAACAACCGAGAAAGTTCGTTTAGTATGAGAACACCTTAAGATTGCGCATGATCATCAAAAGAGTTATGCCGACGATAATCGACGAGAGTTGTAGTTTTAAGAAGGAGACAAGGTATTTTTGAAGATATCCCCGATGAAAGGTGTATTTCGATTCGAACAGAAAGGCAAGTTAAATCCTCATTATATCAGTCTATTTGAAATTCTTGAGAAAGTAGAGCCCGTGGCATATCGATTAGCTTTACCATCGGAGTTAGCGTAGATTCACAATATTTTTCACGTCTTCATGCTAAGAAGATATATTGCTGTTCCTTCCCACATCCTAATTCAACCACCAGTAAGCATCGATCAAAATCTATGTTATGAAGAACGGCCGGTTTGCATATTAGATTGCTAAGAAAGGAGACTACGTAATAAAGTTATACATCTCCTTAAGATCTGGTGGGAAAATCACTCAAAGAGAGAAGCAACGTGGGAAAATGAAGATGATATGAAGACTAGGTATCCTGAACATTTCGAGTGAGGTACATTTTTCTTAACCCGATTTATGTTAAGATTGGTGGACCAAACTTCCTAAGGAGGGGAGAATTCAAATTATGGGAGAAAAAATAATAATAATAATTAGTCAATATTCTCAAAATACAATTCCTGACAAAACCTTATAAATAAAAATGTAATCGAAAAATATTAATAAAATTCGTTAAAATTCAATACACATAAAAATTAAAAACTTATATTTAGGAACATATTATTCAAATTCTAACGATATGAAAATTTCTGAATTGACATTAAAAGTTTTTATTAAATTTTGCGAATTTTTCTGAACATAAAATTTTACATTAAAAATTTTAAAATGATATAAAATACCATTAAGAACCGCCACGTATCACCACATGTCAGTTAAACTTGTGACTCATGCACGACCGAAAAATGTAAATCGCTCCTGGGTGATGACTCATCCTTAGCCGTTATATAAAAAAGGGTTGCCGCCAAGCACATATATGTATAAGTGTGTGTGTGCTTAATATCTAATATACATATATACACAATTCTCAAACAACAGAGCCAAACCTCAAAACCTCGCGCGACCAAGCCAACGCCTCACTGTGCAACACCGCCGGAGCTACTGCCGTCGTTGCCTAACGCCGTCGACCACCACCATTACGACCACCGGTGACTCCTCTGCTGCCGTTCGCTGCTGTCAACCACTGGTTTTGGTCTCTTTCTCTCGGTATATATCTATCTCTCTCTCTCATTTCTCTCTTCCACCACAGTCACCTCCGGCCACCATGATTACCTCCGGCGCCACCACCCACCACCCCTAGGATCACCGGCGACCACCCTGGAACAAATTAAAATACTACAACCATCCATAACCGTGACCACCATTAATCAACTTTTATTTTCATAATATGTATACACATGGTCACCACTGTATACAATATTGTTTTCTGATAAAAAACTTTCACTACCCTTTCGACAGCTTACCACAGCTAGTGAATGGTTTTGATCGTTAAAATCCTTTTCCGGTGAACCTGAACTCAAATAAAATAGTAATTGTCGCCTTTATTTAATTATTATTATTCTTGTTATTTGGAAGAACATGGTTATATCATACATGTTATCATCAACGTTCATTATTCTATTGATGACCTAATGCCACTAATAAACGGCTTCGATCGCCAAAAAATTACTCCGGCGAAAACAAATGGTAGAATTATTATTATAAATTTTATATAAAAAAAAGAGAAGAAGAAAAAGAAGAAGAAAATGAGAAAACAGTTTGCCATTCTGTTAGTGTAAACTAAAATGATAATGTTAGTTTAAATAATACTAGTTTAATTAATTAGTTTTAATAATATAATATAATTTTGGAGATAATATTTTAGTTAAACTTAAAAGTTAATGTTTTAAGAAAAATAATCTTAATATATAAATTAAAAGATAATATTTTGATTCTAATTTAAAAGGGTAAGTATACTAAAATGTAAGTTAAATGAAATAAATAACAATAAGATTTAAAGAAAGATGGATAAAATAATAATTAAAATTTATTTTCTTGTGTAGATCAAATAGGGCACGAGTAAGGCACAGGTTAACCTGCAAATTTAAGGTGAGTCATCTGATATCTGAGTTAATTTCTGTTTCCTATTAATATTCGGTATGAAATATTAGAATTGACGGATTGATTATGGAATTGACGAAATTGTGGGAATGTTTGTCAGAATGGCATCCTGACTGCTGGGGGACGTTAAGCGTACTTGCGAGGTGATGTAATAAGGGTGGAGCCATGGACAGATGGGTAAGGAATGATCATGTCCAATATATGTTATCGTAGGGTCGCTCTCTACTAAATGCTGGTTAACTGTTAGAACTCATTCCCAAATAATGAAATTGTTAGTAATTTAGATATCTATGATCTCACACTAACTTTGCTAACATACGTTGCATCTTAACATTTCAGGTCACGCATAGTAAAGTTGAAGTTGCAGGAAGTCACCATATTTTGCCTGTATATGCTTTATATATATAATGGAATGTACTATGAAAGGTTTTGTAAACAAACTATGTGTGTGTATATATGTAGCAGCTTTGGGAGTTGGTTGATAAATAAAAATTGTTCTTTTAATAGAAATAAATAAATGTCTTTTTTGTTTATAATCAATGAAAGTTATGTTTGAATTAAAATGTGGAAGTAAAAGAAAGTGGCCTCAGGTGGATTTGACTCACTGGCCTGTCATAGACGCAATATATGAAAATTGGTCGTGACATGGTTTACCTGGGTTGGGATAAGGAGCTCGAACACTCTTTTGTGAGCCCATAAGGTGCTCTTTGGAATCAGGTGTAGATGGGTCGATGATATCCCCAACTCCAGCCATATCAGGGGTTTCTACAGCATAGAAGTGCGGAGAAGCTGTGATCGCTTCTTGATTGGAACAGGGTGCAGAGAATTTAGAGGCCCCATCCACATTAGAATGCAAATTACAATTTGAAAGAACATCTCGAATCTGGGGTAATTGGGTTTTAGGTTTAGTTTCACCATCCATGTGGCTCTTACTCGGAGGGCTCAAAATGGAATGGGCGGAGCTTTGTGAGAAATTGTATGATGCTTGAGGGGCCTTGAGAAAAGGGTAACCGGGTGAGGAAACAGAAGGTTTCAGACCCAAATCTAGGGGATTGGAGGGAGGAAATGTAGCATGAATAGGGGATAAATTACCTGCGACCAGGTTAGGGTTTGGCGGACCTAGAATAGGGCAATGAGTAGGAGAACGACTGGAGTGAAGTTCGATTTTGGCTCTCTGCTTCAAACAAACTTTATTGGAGTCGATTGCAAGAGACAAAGAACCGGTTTCCATGGTTGTTGTAGGTGAATCCCCCGCCGCCATGGTTGTTGCAGGTGAATCCCCCATTTCTAGGGTATCACCAGAAAACGCCGAGGATGATGGGGGTAGGTGAGGGTTGCCGGAGTTTTGGGAGAACGACGGATGTAGGCGTCAGCCACGGTAAGGTCGCCTGAGGTAGGGGTGCGTGGAGACTATTGCAGCTGGCCGATCGATGGTGGTGGGTGCGTCGCACCTAGCGTCGCACCAGGCGTCGCACACACATACGGGAATGCTCTCATCCATTTTTTTTGATTCTTTCAAGATTAAGGTTGACCAGGTTCTACCGGTACTAGTTCTCAAAGGATCGTAGCCCACACCACGTTCGGGAATCGCATTAGGCTATATAGTAAAAGGTCTAATCGGAGCTTCAAGTCGGAATCAAAAATTCGTAGTTGGAGAATCGACCAAAAAGGTATTCATCTAAATTAACTGTGCTGGCACAAATTTTATTTTGATCGTTCGACATCAAAAGTTTGAATCTGGAGCCTGTTCTACCGATTGCCCGTCTAGTTTTTATTTTCAAAATATCGTTTACAAAATTAATGATCTTGGCAGTTGACCTCCAATAATTGGTATCAGAGTCGTTTTGATTTTTATTTACGATTTATCAAGGGGTGGGGTAGTTTTAGAACTATGTTAACTTCGTTTTGCAGGCATTCTAATCTCGATTTTATGATCATCTTTACATTCATGTTTGATTGAATAGTTTGAATGATGATTTAATTTTTTTAATCACGAGGGTTGATCATGATAGTTTGAAAGCCTTCTAGTTCGAATGTGAGCCTAAGGAACATAAGTTTTCGGTGTAAAAGCTTTTATTTTTTAAATATTATTTAGAATATTTAAGAACATGTTTGAATATTCAAGAATACGAAGAACATGCGACTGTTGGAGGTAAAACTGCCAAGATCTTTATTTTTGCAAACGATTATCTGAAAAAATTAACTGCATGAGCGAACGCTGAAACATGCTTCAGATAAAACTTTTGATGACGAACGATCAAAATAAAACCGTGCATCCAAAGTTAATTTAAAAGAATACATTTTTACTGGTCGAATCTTTAACTATAATTTGAATCCAAGTTGAAGCTTCTCTCAGATCTTTTACTGTATTCCCTTATGTAATTCTTGGATATTGTGTGGGCTATAATCCTCCAAGAACTCGTACCGACAGAACCTAGACAACTTTAATCTTAAAGACAAGTTGTGAAACTAGTTCAGCTTACTCGTATATTTATAGGGCTACAGTAGGGACCTGATGAGTAATTATGAGTAAGACTTACAGTGAAACATAGACACGTATCAGTGATTTTCGCAATTAAGTAAACCTCATAGCGGTATTTGTAATTATAGAAAACCAGCAGCGATTTCTGTAATTTTCATAAAATATTGAATTACAGTTCACACCACTAAAGAACTACAATTGTACTATGACCTATAATCTTAAGACCATATAGGATTGAGCTTCTGTTATTAAATACTTACCATTTCTCCCCACGTTAAGATTTTCGATACCCGCCAATTAAATTTAAATACTGACAATATAATTTAATCGGCATCTTGATATTTCTTAAGTCCTTCTGCTTAACTTATTTGACTGTCGAAATTAAATCCGCCTACAGAGTTTGGTCCGGTCAAAACTTATAAGTTTCCATAACGGGGCATCCACAATCCTGATCTTTCGGGACATGGATTCCATTAATAATTAATATTCACCATATAAATAATACCGTTATCCAACTCACTGGAAATATAGACCCATATAAGTTCGCACCCTCTAATGAATCAAAACAACGAATAATAAATATATGCAACTCAATAATTATTTTAGAATTAAGAGGATAAGTACTATTCATAATAACCTTGGGGTGTGAATTAATTTATATAGTCAGTATAAAATTAATTATCCCAATGCATCCCATTTAATACACACAAAGTGTACTAGTATAGAGAGTCGGAACAATAGACAACGCTATTATGTGTTTTTCGTAACCAAGACAGGCCTACTAAAATTCTGTGCTACAGTCGTACCGATTGAATGTCTATTTCCATCTAAACTGTGAACATAAAACTTTATTCTACAAAAACTTAAAATTTGATCTTCTGTGTGCAATCCATACTCTACACACCATATTGAATAATATATAGAATATCGAACATCCATACATAACATTAAAGAAATGATACACATACATTGCTCATAAAGATTCTTCTAAAATAGAAAATTAATTTTATTAAAATAAAATTAAATACTAAAAACGTAATTTTCAGTATACTAACCATAACAATCTCTCATTTATACTCAAAACTATGTTGCCAAACATCTAACTCCTATGCTCTCTACATGACTATCAAAAGTCTTAGCCGATATGCTCTTTGTAAAAGGGTCTGCAAGGTTGTCTCATGATGCAATCTTGGTCACAACAACATCACCTCTCTGTATAATTTTTCGTATCAGGTGATACTTACGCTCAATGTGCTTGTCTTTCTTATGGAACCTTGGCTCCTTCGAGTTTGCAACTGCTCCGCTATTATCACACTAAAGTGTAATAGCCGATTCAACTGAAGAGACCACGTCTAGATCTAACTGTAAGTTCCTAAGCCAAACGGCCTCCTTGGCTGTTCAGGAGTTGCCAAGTACTCGGCCTCCGTGGTGGAATCAGCAATACAGGACTGCTTGTTACTCCTCCAACTTATGGCTTCACCTCCTATGATAAACACATATCCTGAGGTAGACTTACAGGAATCCCTGTTAGACTAAAAATCTGAGTCTGTGTACCCCAAAGGTACTAGACTGTCTGCCTAGTAATTCAACATATAATTCTTAGTCCTTTTGAATTTCTTGATTATATTCTTTACTGCAGTCCAATGCTCCTACCCTGGATTAGAATGATATCTGCTAACCATGCCAACGGCAAAACAGATGTCAGGTTTAGTGCAAAGTATAACATACATGAGGTTTCCTACTGCCGAAGCATAAGGAACTGTTTCATGTTCTCTATCTCATCAGGTGTTTTTGGACACTGATCCTTGGATAGAGTGATTTCATGCCTAAAAGGGGGAAACCTTTTCTTGGAATCCTACATGCTAAAACGAGCAAGGATATCGTCAATATACTTTACTTGTGGTAAGCCCAACATCCTTTGTTTTCGATCTCGCACGAGCTTAATCCCATGAATGTAACTGGCTTCTCCCAAGTTCTTCATATCGAACTCCCCAGATAACCATATTTTAACCGTAGATAATGCCCCCATATCATTTTCGATGAGCAAGATATCATCTACATAAGGTACTAGGAAGACCACCACGCTTCCGTTACGCTTCTTGTACACATATGACTCATCCGGACTTTGATCAAAATCATAAGTCTTTATAGCTTGATCAAACCGAGTGTTCTAAGACCTCGATACCTGCTTAAATCTATAAATAGATCTCTTAAGCTAGCATAACATGTGTTCCTGGTCCTTTACAATGAATCCATCTGGTTGTATCATATACATACACTCATCAAGACTTTCATTAAGGAAAGCTGTTTTGACATCCATTTGTCAGATTTTATAAAGAAAATAAGCAGCAATGGATAAGAGAATCCAGATAGACTTAAGCATAGCTACCAACGAAAACGTTTCCTCGTAATCGATCCATTATTTCTGAGTGAACCCTTTAGCAACAATCCTAGTTTTGAAAGTTTCAACCTTCCCGTCTACTCCTCTCTTTCTCTTGTAGATTCACTTGCATCCAATGGGTTTTATCCCTTTGAGTGGTTCTATAAGTTTCGAGACCTAATTGGAATACATAGATTTCATCTCTGAATTCATAACCCTTAACCAAATATCTGCATCTTTGTCTAGAAGTGCTTCATTGTAGTTTTGGGGTTTGGTATCCAGTTCTGCCCGAATCATATCAAAAGACTCTCCTAAGAACATATACCTATCAGGTTGATGAGCAAGCTTTCCACTATGACGAGGCACTACATGTGTCTGTGTACTAACAGTAACATGCTGTGCAGACTCCGAACCCTGTGCATCAGCACTCTGTTCTTGATTTTTACCTGTCCTGATAATCCTCCCACTACGACGAGATAATGAAATATCAGTGACTTGTTCTTCTGTTCTACTGGTATTTTCTCTCAGTTCTTCCAGAACAAAGTTGCTTTTGGGCTTGTGATCCATAATATAATTCTCTTCCAAGAATTGGGCATTGGTGCTAACAATGACCTTCTGATCCTTAGGATTATAAAATAAACCACCATTCGTTCCATTGGAATATACCACAAAGAAGCAGACTTATGTTCACATGTGCTGGACACCCCTAAATCCGAATGTGTTTTAGACTAGGCTTACGCTCGGTTCAAAATTCTATAAGAGTAGAAGGTACTAACTTAGATGATACCATGTTCAGAATGTAAGCCACTGTCTCTAAAGGGAGTCCCCAAAACCAATTGGGTAAACCTGAATAACTCATCATTGACCTTTCCATCTCCATAAGAGTCCTATTCCTTCTTTCTGCTACACCATTCTGCTGTGGAGTGTTAGGTGCAGTCAACTGAGATGTAATCTCCTCTAATGATAAGTAATTCTTAAACTCTCCAAAGAAGTATTCCCCACTATAGTCGGATTGTAGTGCTTTCATACTTTTATCCAGACGCTTCTCTGCCTCCGTTTTGAATTCTTTGAATTTTTCAAAGCATTCAGACTTACGGTGCACTAGGTAAATGTATCCATATCTTGAGTAGTCATCAATGAAACTGATGAAGCACTTAAAGCCACCTCTATTTCGGATTGTCATAAGACCACACACATCAAAACGAACTAGCTCCAACAATTCTTTAACTCTATAGCCTTTCGTCGAAAAAGACCTCTTAGTTATTTTACCTTCTAGGTAAGACTCAAATACTGAAAGTGCCTCCATTTTGAATGAACTCAAAAGTTCATCTGCTACTAGTCTGTTTATCCTTTTTAGATTAATATAACCTAAGCATAAGTGCCAAAGAAACGTTTGGTTCATTAAAAAATAAAATTTTCTCTTATATGGTAAATTAGATGTGTTATTCATTTCAGTCAGTTACAGTGTAGGAGAGATTGAAGTAATAATATAAAGATCATCCATCAATGTACCAGAACAGATAACCTGTTTATTACCCTTAATAACCAAAGAGTTATTAAAATAAACTAAATATCCGTCTTTAGCCATTCCAAAAACAAAAACTAAATTTCTTTTAATGGCAAGTACATGAAGACAATATCTCAATATTAAAATTCGATCTCTACCAAAATTGAGAGTGGCATCTCCTACTACAACTACTGTTACCTTTGTATTATTACTCATATGTAGGTAAATCTCCCATCAATAAGTTGTCGGGTTTCTTGGAACCCTTGCAAAGAATTGCAGACATGATTAGTAGCTTTCGTATCTACACACCAGGTACATGAAGATAAAGCTGCTAAATATATTTTCACAACTAGTGAACAGAAATTACCCTTATTGTTCTGCTTACTGAGAAATATTAGACATAATTTTTTTCAGTGCCATGTCTAGATACAGTGAAAACATCTATCTTTTGACTTTTTCACACCAATCCGTGGCCCACTAACTACCCTAGAAATCCTATCTACCTGTCTCTGAACCTTTTTCTTCTGCATGCCTTTCGACCATAAGGTAAAACTTTTTTCAGAAGCAAACACATTTCCTGGTATTAAAGGAATACCATTAGTAGTTAAAACTATATCCAAGTTACTTTTTCAGTTAACAAAATTTGGTCCCATAAGTTTGTTTTCTTTGATTATTGAAGCGAGTGGGTTGAAATCCATTTTAATTCAGAGAATTACATAATTAAAAAAATCATTAATTATGATGAGTAAAATTTTGAATTCATTTTAATTTGGTTCCCTCTACCATTTTAAAATTAATTTGCCAGCAGGCTGGTAACCTGAGAATAACATGCCTCATTGGGAGGACGTCTACTATCCTTTATAAAACTAGACAGGTCAATTTCTTTTAATTTTACTATCCAGGCAACTGACCATGCCAAGTAAAATTAAATAGCTGACATAGTTTTGGTCCAGTGTATAATAGCAGTGACTCAGTTGAAGAGGATACTATTATATATACTATTATATGCAGCTAAGTGTTAACCATCACCTATTCTCAAATTAATCGCTTCGCAATGATCCCTTCAGTTAGAGAAGTGATCCACACTAACAATTATCTAAAATTATCCCTAAAGTAGGTTTGTACTAATAATACCGCAATTAATCTATTTGTTGGGGAGGAAGGCCTTACTGTCGACACACAAGGTTTAATTGCATTGCCTATAAACTGGTGATGGAGACCGCGAGATTTATTTGTAAATAAATTTCCTCTCCCACAAACTGGTGATGGAGTTACGAGATTTATCTGTGAATAAATTTCTTCTCCCACTTAGATTTTTAAAATATTTTTGACGATTATAAAAATTTATTTAATTAAAACAAATTTATTAATTTCAAAAATTACACGATTCGAAAGAATCAAACATCTTACCGTATGCACGATTTCAAAGATTTTGGTTTTCTAAACTATCTTTTCATGTTTAAATGCGTAACAAATAAAATTTAAATCATTAATCTATGCACATTATATTTTAGTCTAAGTAGTTTGAGGTGACTTTAGATTAATTGGTGCATTTATTTTTGTATTACATGCTAATTAATCACATCCATGCATGAATTCCCATGTAAGTTGAAAAATTAAAATTTTAGCATATAGTATCATGCCACATCATCATTGGGTGGGTTTTACGGGATTCACTTAAAGATTGTAAGAAAGAGATGAAAATGAACTTTAAGGTGGTACAATGACACTTGGAGAAATTGTCGCTTTATGCTCTGGTTATTTTTGAATGGTTTTTTCCTTTAGTGCTAAATGGACGTTGTTATGAATTGTATTAGTGGTGAAGGCGGTTCGGGTGGCGTAATAATAGGAGTTAGATTTCGTAATCCCCCGCTTGACCTTGACCTGAGAGTTGAGGGCCTAAAGTGTTAACTTGTCCACGCCCTTGCCACCAGTGATGACCCAGCTGGACATTTAGTCCGCTACATAGTCATCCCACGGCTTAATGAACGCTCTTTGTCGGTCGGTAGACTTGCTCAGGGTGATAGGAATCATGGAGTTTAGGATGGTTTTTCCTAGGGGGAGAACCTAGAATAACTTAAATCTAAATTGGATTAGTAAAATTTAAATTGGTTGTCTCATTCTCATCATAGCTCACTGTCATATATATCCGGTCATCTTATCTGGTATGTGTCGACCTATACTTGGAGAAATTTTTGTATAATTATGTTGTTCTTTTTGAGATTTAGGTCACGGCATTCTATGCTAGGTTTTGGGGACGCGAAAGTTCCCGCCAACTACCTAGTGTCAGAGGAGGTGGAACCGTTGCTCCCATGAGCCAGAACTCTACCAGTCTGCTGCACCTGATTTCTTTTGGAGCTGATTAGACTTAGTGTTGTTTTCTTTAATATTTTCTATTAAATACACTTTATTTTGGGTCTGTAACCTAAATCTTATGGTATTCTTACTTTTCTACATTGATGGATATTAATCGCTTATTACTATTTCGCACCATTATTAGCTAATTGTCGCTCTAGATGTCTCCGAGTTTTAGAGCGTCACAACTGCCAGCACCGACCTGTTTGCCACCTATTTGGGTTGTGATTTTGGCCCAGTTTTTTTTTTATTTTTGACAGTATTTTGAGTTATAGTTTACTGCTATTTGATGTTTAAAAAATTACCCAAAAAATCGTCCCAAAAATTGACCAAAAAATCATAAAAACTGTTGCCGAACTGTCGCCGACAAAGCCGCGTGGAACCGAGCTATTTTGGAATTTTTTCTTGCTGTTTTGACTTGTTTTATATATTGTTTTATATTCATAAATACTACAAAAAAAACTCACTGAAAAAACTATTTAAAACTATTAAAAACTTACTCCGATTCGTGACCTGTAAAAACCTGAACCACCGCCGTGCTGCCTCCTTTTTTCGTGTTCTTGGATATGTTCAATTTATTCTTAAATAATCTAAATAGATATTTTAAAAATAAAAACTAGTTATTACATCGATCATATGTCCCAAAAGCTCACATTTGATCTATCACGGTTAACCCCCATGATTAAAAAAATAATCATCATTTACACCATTCAATCAAATATGAATAATAAATGACGATCATAAAACCAGAATTAGAACGCTTGCAAAATAGTAGTTAGCACAGTTCTAAAACTACCCGACCCCGATAACCATAAACAAAAAATAAAATGGCTCTGATACCAATTGTTGGAGGAAAAACTGTCAAGATCTTTATTTTTGCAAACGATTATCTGAAAAAATTAACTAGACAGGAAAATGCCAAAACGGGCTCTAGATAAAACTTTTGATGACGAACAATCAAAATAAAATATGTGCATCTGAAGTTAATTTAGAAAAATACCTTTTTACCTGTTGAATCTTCAACCATGATTTGAATCCAAGTTAAAACTCCTGTCAGATCTTCTATTGTATTTTCTTATACAATTTTCGAATATAGTGTGGGCTATAATCCTCTAAGAACTCGTACCAGTAAAACCTGGACAACTTTAGTCTTAAAGACAAGTTCTGAAACTGGTTAGCCTACCCGCACATTTATAAGGCTACAATAGGGACCTGGGGAGTAATTATGAGTAAAATTTTCAATGGAACACAGACACGTATCAGCGATTTTCGCAATTAAGAAAACCTCATAGTGGTATTTGTAATTATAGAAAACTAGTAGCGGTTTCTGTAATTTTCATAAAATACTGAATTATATTTCATACCACTAAAGAAGTATAATTGCACTCTGACCTATAATCTCAATACAATATAGCATTGAGCTCCTGTTATTAAATGCTTAAAATTTCTCCACAAGTTAAGATTCTTGATACCTATCAATTAAATTTAATTACTAAAAATATAATTTAATCAGCATCTTGATATTCCTTAATCCCTTTCGCTTAACTTATTTGACCGCCGGATAATTAAATCCACCTATAGGGTTTGACCCGATCAAAACTTATAAGTTTTATGTCAATTCCGATCTTTCGGGACTTAGATTCTGTCAATAATTAATATTCACCATATAAATAATACCGCTATCCAACTCAATGGAAATATAAACCCATATAAGATTGCACACTCTAATGAATCAAAACAACGAATATTAAATATATGCAAATTAATAATTATTTCAGGATAAAGAGTATAAGCACTATTTATAATAATCTTGGGGTGTGAATTAATTTATATAATTAGTAGAAAATTAATTACTCCAAATGTCCCGTTCAATACACACAAAGTGTACTAGCACAGAGAGTTGAAAAAATAGACAACGCTATTATCTGTTCCCTGTAACCAAAATAAGTCTACTAAAACTCTGTGCTATAGTCGTACTGATGGTATGTCAATTTCCATCTAAACTGTGAATATAAAACTTATATTGTACAAGAACCTAAAATTTGATCTTCTATGTGCAAGCAGTACTCTATACATCAGATTAAATACTATATAAAATATCGGATATCCATGTATAACATTAAAGAAATGATACACATATATTGCTCATAAAGATTCTCATAAAATGAAAAATTAATTTTATTAAAATAAAATGAATTACTAAAAATATGATTTTCAGTATACCAACCCTAACAGGGACGGTACAGCGATGGTTTCGGGTTTTATGGGCCACGAATCACGGTGGTTATTCGAATGTTTTTCACAGGTTTTCTAGCAGTTTTTTCTATAATTTTTAGGCTTAAAAATGGTATTAAAATAGGTCCCAAAAAACACTAAAAAAATTAGCACAAAAATATCCCATCGACGGCGGTTCAAGGTCGTTTTTTGATGTGTTTTTGCAATATTTTTGAGGCTGATTTTGAGTTGTTTTTTAAGAATAAAACAGCAGTAAAATACTACTGAAAAATAGTCCAAAAAGATAGAAAAAAATAGCAGCTAAAAACCAGAAAAAAAAAACCAAATAGGTGGCGGCCATGGACAGCGGCAGTAGTAGCCTTTTAGAGCTATTTTCGGAGCTTTTTCGAGTCTATTTTTTAGGCGTTCTTGGAAGCAACATATTTTTGGATATCAGTTCTATTTTTCAAACAACAATGAGAGTCGAAATAGCCACAGAATGAGGGAGAAAATGGCAGCAGTAGCAGCAGCACTATGCAGCAGTGGCGACAGCTTGCTCAGGCTATTTCGATCGTATTTTTCTAAGTTGTTTTCGTTCTAATTTTCTGATAGAAAAATAGTATTTTTCATAAGCTATTTTCAAAAAAATGGAGACGAAAATGGGGGTTGAGAGTGGCGGTAAAAGCGGCCTAAAGCGGCGACAAGGAGTGGTGCCAGCGGCGCCGGCGGGTGGCGCCAGCGGCGCCGGCGGGTGGCCGATGGTGGAGTTGTTCTCGGGCATTTGCAGGGTTTTTTTTTCTGATATACATTGATTGAGGAGTGTTGTATATGTATAACACTGCATATCAAGAAATTCTGATACAATCTGGATGCCAAAAACTGAATCAGAAAATTATTGAATCATTACAGCTTATCTTTGAACAGAAAACTGAAACTCAATATAGTTTCTATTTGATTATATAACCAAGATATATACATATCTTGCATTTATATTCTTTTAAACTGTGTGAATGATATATATTTATTTCATATATTTCAGTTAATTTAATTAATTCAAAAAATTTGATTTTAATTAAATATTTTGTAAAGAAAAATAAAATTATATATTTTTAATTGTATTTTTTTTAATTAAATAAAAAAACTTTAGATATTTTATTTTTTTTTACAAAATATCACGTTTAAGATAATTTTTTTATTAAATCAGATATCTTGAAAAAACGTAAAAATTAATTCTGAATTTTGAATTAATTAAATAGAAAAATATTTAATTTAAATAAATTATTATTTTCAAAAAATGTGTAACATAAAATAAAATAATTAAATATTTTTAATTACTACATTAGCTAAAAAGCTAAAAAAAAACTGTACATTCATCGAATTTTATTCATTACGCATTAAAATACGAAAAGATGGTTTGGTAAATCAGAATCTTTGGAATCGTGTATATGGAAAGATTGGATTCTTTCAGATCATGTGGTTTTGAAATTAATAAATTTATTTTAATTAAACGAGTTTTTATAACCCTAAAAAATATTTTAAAAATCTAAGTGGGAGAGAAAATTTATTCACAGATAAATCCCGCGGTCTCTATCACTAGTTTGCAGGGGATGTAATTAATTGCGCTATTATCAGTACAAACCTCCTTTAGAGATAATTCTAGATAATTTTTAGTATGGATCATTTCTCTATCTAAAGGGGGTGTTGAAGGCAAGACTGCCAAAATTATTGTTTTTATAAACGATTTTCGAAAAAAATTAACTAGACGGGCAAACGCCGAAACGGGCTCCAGATAAAACTTTTGATGACGAATGATCAAAATAAAACCTGTGCAACCATAGTTAATTTTAGAAGAACACCTTTTACCGGTCGAATCTTCAACTACGATTTGAATCCGAGTTGAAACTTCTTTTAGATCTTCTACTGTATTTGCTCATACAATTCTTGAATGTAGGGTGAGTTATAATCTACCAAGAATTTGTACTGGTAGAACCTAGACAACTTTAGTCTTGAAAGACAAGTTATTAAATTGGTTCAGTCGACCCACATATTTATAGCGCTACAACGGGGACCTGTGGAGTAATTATAAGTAAGACTTCCAGTGGAACACAGACACCCATCAGCGATTTTTGTAATTAAGCAAACCTTATAGTGGTATCTGTAATTATAGAAAACTAGCAACAATTTCTGTAATTTTTATAAAATACTGAATTGCAATTCACACCACTAAAGAACTATAGTTACACTCTGATCCATAATCTCAAGACCATCTTGTATTGAGCTCCTGTTATTAAATGGTTTTCATTTCTCCCCACGTTATGATTTTTGATATCCACCAATTAAATTTAATTACTGACAATTTAATTTAATCCACATCTTGTAATTCCTTAAACATTTCTTCTTAACTTATTTGACTGCCGGATAATCAAATCCACCTGTAGGATTTGGTCCGATCAAAACTTATAAGTTTCCTTAAGGGAGTTTCGTTATTCCCGATCTTTTGGAACGTGAATTCCATCAATAATTAATATTCACCATATAAATAATACCGCTATCCAATTCGTCGAGAATATAGACCCATATAAGATCCCACCTTCTAATGAATCAAAACAACGAATATTAAATATACGCAAATCAATAATTACTTCAAGATTAAGAGCACAAGCACTATTCATAATAATATTGGGGTGTGAATTAATTTATATAATCAGTATAAAATTAATTATCCCAATGCATCCCATTCAATACACACAAAGTGTACTAGTATAGAAAGTCGGAACAATAGACGACGTTATTACCTGTTCTATATAAAAATGACAGGTCTACTAAAACTTTGTACTATAGTCGTACCGATGGTATGTCGATTTTCATCTAAACTGTGAACATAATACTTATATTATGCAACTACCTAAAATCTAATCTTCTTTGTGTAAGCAGTACTCAACACACCAGATTAAATACTGTAAAAAATATTAGACATCCATGCATAACATTAAAAAAATGATATACATACAATACTCATAAAGATTCTCGTAAAATAAAAAATTAATTTTATTAAAATAAAATTAAATACTAAAAACATGGTATTTAGTATACTAACTCTAACAATCTCCTACTTATACTCAAAATCATACTGCTATACATCTGACTCCCATACCTTCTATATGACTATCAAAATTCTTAGTCGGTAAGCTCTTTGTAAAAGGAGCTGCATGGTTGTCTCCTGATATAATCTTGGTCACAACAACATCACCTCTCTATATAATTTCTTGTATCAGGTGATACTTACGCTCAATGTGCTTTCTTTTCTTATGGAATCTTGGCTTCTTCGAGTTTGTAATCACTCCGCTATTGTCACAATAAAATATAATAGTTGACTGAACTGAAGGTACCACATCTAGATCCAATAGAAAGTTCCTAAGCCAAATGGGCTCTTTGGCTGCTTTAGAAGTTACCACATACTTAGCCTCGAAGGTGGAATCAGCAATGCAAGACTGCTTGATACTCCTTCAACTTATAACTCTACCTCCTAAGATAAACACATATCCTAAGGTAGACTAATAGGAATCCTTGTCAGACTGAAAATTTGAGTTTGTGTATCGTAAAGGTACTAGACTTCTACCTCGTAAACTAACATATAATCTTTAGTCTTTTTCAGGTACTTGATTATATTCTTTATCGCAGTCCAATGCTCCTGCTCTGGATTAGACTGATATTTGCTAGCCATGCCAATGACAAAGCAGATGTCAAGTCTACTGCAAAGCATAGCATACATGAGGCTTCCTACTGCTGATGCATAAGAAACTACCTTCATCTTTTCTATCTCATCAGGTGTCTTAGAACACTGATTCTTGGATAGAGTGATTCCATGCCTAAAAGGGAGAAATCCTTTCCTAGAATCCTACATGCTAAAACGAGTAAGGGTATCATCGATATAGTTTGCTTGTGATAAGCCCAATATCTTTTATTTTTGATCTCGCACAAGCTTGACCCCAAGGATATGACTGTCTTCTCCCAAGTCCTTCATATTGAACTGCCTAGATAACTATACTTTAACCGTAGAGAATGTCCCCACATCATTTTTGATGAGTAAGATATTGTCTACATAAAGTACTAGAAAGATCACCACACTTCTGTCACGTCTCTTCTACACAACCGAGTGTTTCAGGACCTTGATGCCTACTTAAGTCCATAAATTGATCTCTTAAGCTTACACAACATGTGCTCCTGGCCCTTTGTAATGAATCCATCTAGTTATATTATATAGATACACTCATCAAGACTTTCATTAAGAAAAGCTGTCTTGACATTTATTTGTCAGATTTCGTAATCGAAATGTGTGGTAATGGATAAGAGTATCTGAATAGATTTAAGCATGGCTACCGGCGAAAAGGTTTCCTCATAATTGATCCATTCTTTCTAAGTGAACCCTTTAACAATAAGCCTAACTTTAAAGGTTTCAATCTGTTCAACTACTCCTCTCTTTCCCTTGTAGATCCACTTGTATCGCATGGATTTTATCCTTTCGAGTGGTTCCATCTCTGAATCCATAGACCTTTGCCAAAGATCTATATCTTTATCTTGGACGTTGTCCAGTGGTAGAAGAGATAGGAGGGATGATTCGTTCAGGACGTTGTTACACTCCTGAAGAGCTCAAGAGCGCCGAAAAGGCCAAACGAAGGAAGGCGAGGACATTCCTCTAGATGCTCTGTAGAATATGGTGGCAATAGTGATGTCCCCAAACATCATATCTTTCACTAATGACGAGATCCCTGATGAAAGAACTGGGCATGTCAAATCCCTCCATATTGCTGTAAAGACTAAAGGAAGGATAGTTACCCGTGTACTGATTGACAATGGGTCTGCTCTGAACGTCTGTCTGTTTTCAAGTGCTTCATTGTAGTTACTGGACTCGGTATCTAGTTCTGTCGGGATCCTGTCAAAAGACTCTCCTAAGAACATATACCGATTAGGTTGATGAACAACCCTCTAACTACGACAAGGCATTACCTGTGCTGTGTACTAGCAGTAACACGTTGTGCAAAATTAGAACCCTGTGCATCAGCTCCCTCTTCTTGGTTTGCACCTGTCCCGATAATCCTCCTACTACGACGAGGTAATGGAATATCAGTAACTTATTCTTCCATTTTACTAGTATTTTCTCTCAGTTCATCCAGAACAATGTTGTTTTTGAGCCTATGATCCATAATATAATCTTTTTCTAAGAACCAAGCATTGGTGCTAACAATGACCTTCTGATCCTTATGATTATAAAACAAACCACCATTCGTTCCCTTAGGATACTCCACAAAGAAACAGACTTTTGTTCTCAGTTCCAACTTACCCTCATTCCCTTTCGGCACATGTGCTGGACACTCTTAATTTCGAATATGTTTCAGACTAGGCTTACGCTCGGTTCACAATTCTACGAGAGTAGAAGGTACTGACTTAGAAGGTGTCAAGTTTAGAATATAAACTGCTGTCTCTATAACGAGTCTCCAAAATAAATCAGTTAAATCTGAATAACTCATCATGGACCTTACTATCTCCATAAGAGTACTATTCCTTCTTTCTGCTACACCATTCTATTGCGGAGTGTCAGGTGTAGTCAGCTGAGATACAGTCCCTTTTGATGATAGGTAATCCTTAAACTCTCTAGAGAGATATTTTCTACCACGGTCAGATCATAGTGATTTGATACTTTTACCTAGACGCTTCTCCACCTCCACCTTGAATTCTGTAAATTTCTCAAAGCATTCAGACTTATGGTGCATCAGGTAAATGTATCCATATCTTGAGTAGTCCTCAATGAAACTGATGAAGTACTGAAAGTCACCTCTAACCCGGGTTGTCATAGGACCACACACTTCAGAATGAACCAGCTTTAACGGTTCTTTAACTCTATAGCCATTAGCCAAAAAGGACCTCTTGGTCATCTTACCCTCTAAGCAAGATTCACAGACAAGAAGTGCCTCCACTTCCAATGAACTCAAAACTCCATCTGCTACCAGTCTGTTTATTCTTTTTAGATTAATATGACTCAAGCGTAAATGCCAAAAAAATGTTTGGTTTATTAAATAAGAAAATTTTCTCTTATATAGTAATATAGATGTGTTATTCATTTTAGTTAGTTGCAGTGTAAGATAGATAAGAGATACGACATACAAATCATCTACCAATGTACCTGAAAAAATAAAATATTTATTTTTTTCACAACCACAGAGTCATCAAAATAAACAGAATATTTGTCCTTTATTAAACTTAAGACTGAAATTAAATTTTTTCTAATCAAAGGTACAAAAAGATAATCTTTTAGAAGTAGTATCCTATCTCTATTAAAATTGAGAATGACATCTCCTACTGCAACTGCTGTCACCCTTGTATTATTGCCCATGTGTATATAAATTTTTCCATCACTGTGTTGCTTGGTTTTCTGGAACTTCTACAAAGAATTACAGACATGATTAGTGGCTCCTATATATACACACCAAGTATTGGTAGATAACACCGCTAAACATGTTTTAACAATTAATGAATAGAAATTACCTTGTTTGCTCTGCTTACTGAGAAAAATAGGACAATGCTTTTTCCAATGCCCAAACTAGTTACAGTGATAGCACTTGCCTCTCGACTTCTTCACTCCAGCTTTTGGTCTCTCAACTACTTTTGGACCTATGTTTTCCTGTGTATGAATCTTTTTGTTCTTCTTACCTTTCGATTTAGAGGAAGAACCTTTCTCAACCATATACACAGAACCTGGCTTCCTAGGAACACCCTTAGTTGCTTCAAGTTCCTTAAGAAGTTCTACCAGTGTGTAGCTGAGCTTATTCATAGAATAGTTCAGGCAGAACTACTTAAAACTTTCAGGCAGTGATTGGAGTATGATATCGACCTGAGTTTCCTTGTCAATTTCAACTCCAAGGATCTCCAATTCATTCAGAAGACTAATCATCTTAAGAATAATATCCCTAACTGGGGTGCCTTCAGTCATGCTTGGATTCATTGGAGACTTCATGGCCACCTACCTAGCAGCACGATTTTGATTCCCAAAAATTTCTTTGAGGTTCATAATCATGTTATAGGCACTAGGAATAGAATGACGCTGATGCTGCAAAACATTTGACATTGAATCTAAAATGTAACAGCAAGCCATCTAATCAGCTTTTTGTCATTTTTGATGGGTCTGAGTTTTCCTTTCAGTAGCCCCCTCATCAGGTACTAGTGAACATATCTCAGTTACCACAAATTTGTAATCGTCGACAGCTAAGATAATGTCCAAGTTTCGTTTTCAGTCAACATAATTTGGTCCCGTAAGTTTATTTTCTTTGAGTATAGAAGCAAATGGGTTGAAAGCCATTTTAATCCTCAGAATCACATAATTAAAAAAATACCATTAATTATGATGAGCAAAACTTTGAATTTATTTTAATTTGGTTCTCTCTACCATTTTAAAATTAATTCGTTTTTAGCTTGGATCCCTGTGAATAATACGTCACGATGGGTGGACGTTTACTATCCATCGTTTGTCCAGACATGCCAATTCCTTTTAATTTTACTATCTAGGCAACTGACCTTGTCAAGTAAAATTAAATAGTTGACATAGTTTCGGTCTAGTATATAATAACAGTGACTCAGATGGGGAGGATACTATTATATACAACTAAGTGTTAACCATCACCTAATCCCAAATTAATCGTTTCGCAATAAACCCGTCAGATGGAGAAGTGATCAACACTAACAATTATCTAGAATTATTCCTGAAGGAGGTTTGTACTGGCGATTCTGCAATTAATCTGTCCAATGGGAAGGAAGGTCTTACTGCCAACACGCAGGGTTTAATTGCAACGCTTACAAATTGATGATGGAGACCGCAGAATTTATCTGTGAATAAATTTGCTCCCCCGCTTAGATTTTTAAAATATTTTTTGAGGGTTATAAAAATATGTTTAATTAAAATAAATTTATTAATTTCAAAAACTGCATGATCTGAAAAAATCAAATATCTTTCTGTATACACGATTCTAAAGATTCAGATTTGTCAAACTATCTTTTCATGTGGTGGCTTAGCTCTAGTAGACCAACGAGCTGCTAGCCCCGCATACCCCCCATTTCCCACTTAACCTACCCAAAAAAAAAACTATCTTTTCGTGTTTAAATACATAACAAATAAAATTTAATAAATATACAGTTTTTTCTCTAGGTTTTCAGCTAATGTATTGATTAAAGACATTTATTTATTTTATTTTCATTCCACATTTTTTGAAAAATAATAATTTAATTCGATTAAATATTTTTTTATTTAATTAATCCAAAAATTCAGAATTAATTTTCACGTTTTTTCAAGATATCTGATTTTATAAAAAATCATTTTTAACGTGATATTTTGTAAAAAATAAAATATCTATAACTTGTTTATTTAATTATAATTAATTAATTAAAAAAACATAATTTTATTTTTCATTACAAAATATTTTAATTAAAATCAAAATTTTGAATTAATTAAATTAACAGGATAAATAAAATAGATATACAATCATCTACACAGTTTATATATATATATATATATATAAATATGATGCATATATCCCGATTTTATAATCCAAGTAAAACGCTGGAGTGTTTCAGTCTCCCGTAGAGGATAAACTGTAATAATCCTCTTTTATCACTGATTCCTATGTCCTGATTGCATTAGGCTTCCTTGATACAGTTCAAAATATACTGATATATCGTATCAGTCTCGAATATATCAAAAAACTTATCAAAATAGCCCTAGGCGGGAGAAAAAATAGCTGGCCACCACCTGCACCACCGGCGCCGCCCTTGGCCGCCCACTTTAGGCGGCTTTTGCCGCCTCATTCGAGCTCCATTTTTTACGAACTTTATACCGTTGAAATGCTCTCAAAAAGAAGAATTTTTTTGTCCAAAAATTTGCTCAAAAATAGCCCAAAAAAGGCTAGGAAACCAGCCTGAAGCCACTGTCGTCGCCCCCATGCGCCACTACCTGGAATCGCTGCCCGTTTGGGCTTTATTTGGTACTTCTTTGGTACTGGGTTTTTTCTGAAAAAATAACTCAAATATCCAGCCACACGTTGCTTCAAAGAATGCCTCAAAATAGTCTGAAAAAGGCCCAAAAATAGCCCCCGAACAGAGCCGTCGTCGCTTGCCAAAAACTGCTTGTTTTGATGCACAATTTGGCTCAATTTTTTTTGGTTTTTGGATAGTTTTTAATGTATGTTTTACTACTATTTTATGCCTAGGAAACTGCTCAAAAAACAGTCTAAGAAATGGCCTAAAAAATCATCAGAACCACCGCCGAACCACTTGTTAGGAATGTATACTGAAAAGTCTTGTTCTTTTTCAGGTTTTTTTCATTCTTGATCCCTGGCATATTAATGAGAAACATTTGAGATGTTTTTGTATTCGTGGTATCATATTTATATTTGTGATGAATGATTGCATAGTTCGTATATTCTGTCCAGTATTTGACTCGGTGCATGCTGCACGGAAGATCGGGTCATAGGTTCTGACAGATTATACAGG
>JAUMHN010027760.1:0-29480 GCA_032360265.1 Heliamphora ciliata | reverse complement strand
TTACTTTATGTCAAAATTGTGTAGTTCATTTTTGTGCAATCCAAGTTAGATAATTTTAGCAACTTAATATGTTTGTTTTTTTAACTAAAGTATGCTAGTTTATGTTGTTCAAAAAATATTACATGTGGGTATGTGTTTCATATATCCTTTATATAGAAATTGTATGTTATAGGATTTAGGATTTTTTTTTTTACACTTATTTGTTTTGGAGTGTTATGTACATATTTTATGTATTTTTCATATTTGATTTTGGATGTTCTCTCTTCACCCCTATTTTCTTTATTTGCATGCATTTGAGAAAGCATATTAAAGAACCAATGATGATTAGTAGATGCCAATCTTATGGTTGGGCGAACGGGGTGCCTAACACTTTTTTCGATGCGTACTTTAACCCCCGAACCCTCTTTTCTCTGGTTTACGTTTTCAAGATCAGTAGTCATTTTTGTTTTTTTTAGTTTTTCTCAAAAACTAAGTGGCGCCTCTATTTTCAACAAAATGAGTTTTCAAATATTGATTTTCAAGGTGTTTAAAATATTTTTCAAAATATCTTTGAATTTTCTTATTTTTAACCCCAAAATCTCAAAGCCACACCCTGCTGCTTCGCGGACGTACGAGCTGCATTACACCTATACTCTACTGAAATTCCTAACTTACTGATTGGAATTGAAGCATTCTTCGAGAATCGGACAATTGAGCACTATTTGCCTGACTTGAGGATTCACTCGGGTTACGCTTCAGGTATTCTGTAAGATCCCCGACGCTTCCCTCTTGACTCTCTTCTTATGTGAAGAGGTTGGGTTACATTTTCGATTGCATGCCTACTTCCTAATTTTGTGCTTAGTTAGTAATTTCTAAATCTGAAACATGTTCTATTCTAGTTTCGAACTAGTTATGCTTTTTCTATAGTTTGATCAGATTTCATAGTTTCGTAGATTCTAGTTCTTTATTTTATATTACATTATCATTATTGTACTATTTTATTAAAATTTAGCAATGTTTCCTATATTTCTTGCATTGTAATATGTGATATTACGATTGCGATATTCTGACATCAACATTAATGTGGTCATAATAGTCAATATTGTGCCCACATTTTTTTATTTTATTTTATTCTAAGTTTTATCTCGTTACAGTTATTTGATTAAAGCATGCTTTATTTTACTAGCATAGTTTGTTATTTCTAATATTTTAGTTAGTAATAAACTAGTTTAGGTACTTCCACTTCAGTTTCATGATATGTTTAGAATTTAGGACTTGTTTTAGTTTATTTTTTGTCGCTTATCATATGTGATCTTTATCTTAAAATCTGTTAATTTAATTCTAACATGAGTAGGTTTTCTTCGTTATTTTCATGTTTCGATCGATGCTATATGATTTGTTTCGTGTATTTTTTAATTAGAAATTACATACCGTAGGACTTCAAATTTTCTTTTACTATTTGTTTCATTTGGCATTCTATATACATATATTATGTATTTTTTTATTTGATTTTAGATATTCCCTCTTTACCACTATTTTCTGTATTTGCATGCATTTGAGAAATCTAATTAAGAACCAATAATGATTAGTAGAGGTCAACCTCATGATTTGGTGAATGAGGTACTTAACACCTTCCCCGATTCGTACCTTAGCTTTCGGACCCTTATTTTTTCTAGTTAACGTTTTAAAGATCAATAGCCTTTCTTATTTTTTCTAGTTTTTCTCAAAAATCAAGTGGCGACTTCATTTTTCACAAAAAGGGGTTTTAAAATTTGGTTTTCATGGTGTTAAAGTATTTTTTAAACATTTCTTCAATTCCTTTATTTTTGACTTAAAAACCCCAAATTCCGGCACCACAATCGCAAACGCATGGTTTATTTTTGTTTTCTTGATTTTTGTTAAAAACCAGTTGGCGACTCCATTTTTCTACGTGTATGGATATTCTGTCCATATTGTTTTAAAAGGAAAAATCTTCACTATCTAACTTTTTTTTATAAACAAAAACGAGTATTCAAACACAAATTTTGCACGAGAAAAAGGGCATGACAACCTAAATCGAAGTGCCACAATCTCTTGTTGCCAGCCTAGACTTTCATGACTTCCTTAATATGACTCAATCTCTAAATCTGTCCTCGGATTACATTCCTCCATCCCAGGTCGACCAGGCCGCGGATCAAGTGGATGGCTCCATAATGGACTGGCCTTGGAGCTTGCTCGATTTGGAAAACTTCAACTGGCTTCTTCTTGGTAGCATCCTCGTCTATGAATTCCCTCAGATGACCCTGCTTGGCCAAATCCTCTAAGTGCTGCTTAAGTACCTTGCTTTCTTCCGTGTTATGCATCATTCCTTTGTAATACGAGCACGTCCATTTTATTCATTTCTTTATGGCTGCATTAATGGCCTCATTCTCGGTGGCCAAGAAAAATATGGTTTGTCCCTGATCTAAGAAAAGATTTATAGATGTCGGGGTTGTATACTAAAAATTATTATTTTTATTTGGTTTTAGTATTTAATTTAATTTTAATAAAATTAATTTTTTATTTTATAAGAATCTTAATGAGTAATAGATGCAATATCATTTATTTAATGTTATGTATGGATGTTCTTTATTCTGTATAGTATTTAATCTAATGTGTAGAGTACGCCTTGTATATAGAAGACTAGATTATAGGTTCTTATAGAATATAAGTTTGGTTCACAGTTTAAATAGAAATGCACAAACCATTGGTACGACTGTAGCACAGAGTTTTAGTAGACCTGTCTTGGTTACGGGGAACAGATAATAACGTCATCTATTGTTCCGACTCACTGTGCTAGTACACTTTATGTGTATTGAACAGAACTACATTGGAATAATTAATTTTATATTATTATATAAATTAATTTACACCGCGTAGTTATTATGAGTGATTATACTCTTAATCCCGAAATAATTATTATTTGCATATATTTAATATTCGTTGTTTTGGTTCATTAGAGGGTACGATTTTTTATGGGTCAATAGTCCTGATGAGTTAGATAGCGGTATTAATTATATAATAAATATTAATTATTAACGTAATCTATGTCTCGATTGTTCGGGATTGATGATATCCCCTTAAGGAAACTTATAAATTTTGACTAGATCAAACCATGTATGTGAATTTAATTATCCGGCAGTCAAATAAGTTAAAGCGAAATGGCTTAAAAATTTTTAAAGATGTCGATTAAATTAAATTGTCAGTTATCTAAAATCTTAATGTGGAGAGTTGCGTTAAGTATTTAATAAAAGGAGCTCAATGCAAATTGGTCTTGAGATTATGGTTAAGAGTGCAGTTATAGTTTTTTAGTAGTATGAATTGTAATTTAGTGTTTTATGAAAATTGCAAAAACCGTTGCAAGATTTTTTATAATTACAAAAACCGCTGAGAGGTTTACATAGTTGCAGAAACCGTTGGATGGGTATCTGGGTTACACTAAAAGGTTATGTTATAATTACTTTACAGGTCCCTGCTGTAACCCTATAAATTTATGGGTAGGCTGAACCAAATTCATAAGTTGTTTTTCAAGATTAAGGTTGTCTAGTTTCTGCCAATTTCAGTTCTCGAAAGATCGTAACTCACACTACGTTCGGGAATCGCATCGAGAATACAGTAGAAAGTCTTACCAAAACTTCAACTTAAAAAATCAAAATTCGTAGTTGAAGAATCGATCAAAAAGTATTCATCTAAATTAACTGTGGTGGCATAAATTTTTATTTTGATCGTTCGACATCAAAAAAAATTTATCTGGAGCCTGTTTCAACGATTGCTCGTCCAGCTTTATTTTTTCAAAAAATCATTTACAAATCAATGATTTTGACAGTTTGCCTCCAATAATTGGTATTAATGCCAATTTTGATGATTTTTTGAGACTTTTTAGGACTATTTTCTGAGCAATATTTTGGACATAATACAGCAGCATAACTAACTAGAAAAATAGTCTAAAACTATGAAAAAAATTGAAGAAAAATCATCACACAAAAAGCCGCAACAGGCGGCGATTTTTTGCAGCAACACCGGGCTATTTCGGGGATATTTTTGAGATTTTTCAATACTATTTTTGAGGCGTTCTTCAAAGTAATATGTTGTTGGATATCAATTCTAAAAACAGGAGGAAACGGGAACCAAAACGACCCTTGGAAAAGCCCAAACAAGCAGCGACAACAGGTGGCGGCGCAGGGCAGGCGGTGGGGCTGTTTCGGCGGCCATCGAAAGCTATTTTTTGAGCTGTTTTTGAATTGAAGTTCTTACAAAAAATTAGTATTTTTCAAAAGCTATTTTTCAAAAAAATGGGGTCGAGAATGGAGTTCGGAACAGGCGGCAAAAAGTCGCTTGAAGTGGCGGTGTCGGCGGCACCGGTGTCGGCGGCGGTGGTTCGACTGTGGAGGCTTGTGTTCGGGGTTGTTTTGGCTTGTGTTTTCTGATGTTTTTAAGGCGCTGGAGTGTTGTATATGTATAATACTGCATATCAAAGAATCTTGATGCAACTTGAATGCCAAAAACTAATTCAAAAAAGGATTCAAAGATTATAATTTATCTTTGAACAGCTGACTAAAATTCAATAGAGTTTGTGTTTGATCATGAAATCAGGATATATACATATCTTGCATTTATATTCTTTTAAACTGTGTGAATGATGTATATCTGTTTTATTTATTCATGTTAATTTAATTAATTTAAAATATTCGATTTTAATTAATATTTTGTAATAAAAAATAAAAATAAAATTTTTTTAATTAAAAGTTTTTAATTAAATAGAAAAACTTTAGATATTTTATTTTTATAAAATAATACGCTTAAGATGATTGTTTTAAATCGGATATCATGAAAAAACCTAAAAATTAGTTTCGAATTTTGGATTAATAAAATGGAAAAATGTTTAATCATAATAAATTATTTTTTTGAAAAATGTGTAACGTAAAAAATAAAATATTTGAATGCCCTTTAATTACTACCTTAGCAGTAAAGAAAAAACTGTGCATTTATTGAATTTTATTTATTACGCATTAAAACACGAAAAGATAAATAATAGTATCAAACCCCAAATCTCAAATCTCTACAAAAAAATCCTCCATACTGGCTAGGGTTTCAAATTGAAGATAGATTTTATAGAATCTTTGTCAATAATGGACATGTAATAAAAAATAAATTACTTTTATTGAAGGTTAGTCAAGGATTCTACCTTGGTGAGTCGAAATTCGAAGTTTTAACACACTCAAAAGGCTCGAACTTGCCAAATCAAAAATCCTCTCGGTTGGAAGTGTTGTTCTTGTCGAGTAGAACAATATCTTCTTCTTGTGTGTTGATCAATTTCAAACTTAAAAGCCCTAAAATGTAGAAAGAATGAGGAGGAAGCTTGGATTTTCTAATGGAGGTTGAGAGAGAGAGAGATATCTTTTTTTACAAGCTTGGGCACAATGTCCCAAGTCACTAGCTCCAAGTATGTCCAAAATGCCCCTATGCATTGATGATGTATTTAATTTCACACACACTTATATATATATATCCAAATCATTCCAGAATTACTATTTTTAACTTTATATTAATTTAAAATCAATTTTCTCAAAAATTATCAAATTTTAAAATTATTTCTAAATTAAATTTCTCGAGCCTTCGTGCACATCCAACAAAGTTTGCTAAAAGCTATCGGGCTTCCTAGATATATTTATATATAATGCAAATGTGCCAAAATATCATACCACATGGGTAAAATATCACGTAAACATTTAATTATGTATATTAAAACGGGATCGGGTTTCACACTTTCTCTGCAAAGTTAGATTGCTCGCCAACTTGGGTCGTATTTTCTCTGTACTCGTTACAATAGTGCCCATAATTGTGGCAGTTGTAACACTGAATGTTACTTTTTTCAAAGTTTTGACTAGTATTGAAACCAGCTCTTTTGTCACTCAATCTTTTTTTAGAGGACTGTTGATTCCTTCCTCTTCGGTATTGGCCTCGTTCACCTCTGTCTTTGTTATCAAAATCACGTCCACAATAACGTTGTCCTCATCCTCTTTGAGACGTAGATGTCACCCCTTGCTCTTCTCTATTCTCCCTTAAAGTCAATTTTGTTTGAAGACCTTGTTAACGGGAATTAGAAGTTACATTTAGATCCTTGGATTATTCTATGGCAACGATCACATGTTCAAACTTAGAGACGAGATATCGCAAGATTTTTTTGATCTCACTCGTACTTCTTTTCTCTTTTCTCTAGATCTTATAATTTAATTTATGATGGCTTAGATTCTGAAAAAGTACTCGGAGATCGACTTATTCTCATTTATATGCAAGGAATCAAATTTGCCTCTTAGCATTTGAAGGCATATTCTTATAGTCTTTTCAACTTCTCGGTGTGCCGTCCGAAGAATTTCTCATGCTTCTTTAGTGGTGGTGGCGGCAGAAATTTTCTCAAAGCTTGACTCATTATTACTTTGGTATAATAAGTACAATGCCTTTTTATCTTTCTTTCTTGCTCATCTAAGAATAGGTTTCTAATTCTTCGTCAATTGAGTTACTGCTTGCTCCGAGACTGGTTCATTGTAGCCTCTCTCTACTAGATCCCATAGATCTTGTGATAGTAAAACTTTTATCTGAATACTCTAATTCTCGTAAGTATTTTTGCCCAATCGAGGAAACGGGGATTGAAATAAAGTGTTTTGGGTGGCCATTGATTGACTTTAAAGCTTTAAATAAACTTCTCGCAATTTTAGAAGCTGAATTTGATAAATGTGACAGCACGGTTGGATCCAGAATAGTCCAAAATGGAAGGTAAGGATCTGACCTTCCAAAGAATTATCAAGAAAATGCTGGAACCAAATAATAAATAGGAAAAAAAAAATAAAACCTTGTTTGAATGGGCAAACGGACAGATCGGATCGGGTTGGGCACGGTGTTCGGGCATGGGTGCTCGGAGCCTTCTTCGTGGTGATGATGAATCTGCAAGTAAGGGCCCGTTTGGCGCAGGAGAAATATTCTCAGTGCTTTAAATGGCCCGTATGAGAACGTATGACCTCCATTTTTTTTTTACGTATAATACATAGTTGAAATCGTCTTTCTTGTGGTATACTAAAAAATGAATTTTGTGGAATTCGATTTCTTTATAGATTTGAGAGAAAATCACTTTAGGCTTTGATACCAGTTGTTGGTGAGAAATAACACAAAAAACTGACTTATGGTGATTCTTAATACACCTAGAAATAAATTTAAGAAACAAATAGTCAATTTTATTAATCACACAAACACAAATGCAAGAAATTCCAATTCTCTTAATCTTCTCACCCTCTATTTATTTCTTTTTCTTTATGATTTCCCATACTTTGTTCAATACAAAATATGCCTATATATAGGGATAGATTTTTGGTGTGGACACAACCGGCCAGTCGGCCACCATCAGATTTGGTTTTAATTAAAGCCCACAAATCTTGACAATTTTGAACTTCCTTCAATCTATAATATTTGATGATGGAGATGATCTTTGACAATAGCCACAACAAATCTTATTTGCTAATAGCCTTTTTTTTTTTTTGATAATAATCAAGTTTATTTTCAATAGGTTTTCCCTGTGAATAAGTCTTCCCCGTCACCAACAAATATCTTTCATTCATGCTCTGTTTGTTTTACGTAAAATATTTTCTTGATAAAATATTTTACGTATTTTTCACTGTTCGTTTAACAAAAAGTAAATAAAATAATTTTTTTAAATAAAATATTTCACATCAATAGATGAAATTATTTTTCTTTAAATAAATTGACAAATTATTTTTTATTTTTTTAAGAAACGTGTCTAGAATCTGTTCTTTCCCAAACATCAAATCCAAGCCTTGCATAACATCAAAACCAAGCCTTGCATCAGATATTGATCAATCGTAAAGTCCTCTAAATTTACTTCCCAAGTGCGTGTGCCACTCCTTAGCAGTCAGCAATATAGTTTGATTAGCTAGATGCAAAATTCATGGCTTAAAAGCTTGACACTTTCTACACAAAATGTTTTTTATTTTATTTAAGAAAGCATCAAAAGAAACAAAAATGTATAAAAAATGTGCAAATCCTAAAATCATAAAATCTCCATACGAATATAGAATTAGAAATATTCTACACTTAATTAAATACAAAAATATTACATCTTCTAAAATTTAGAATCCATTATGTACATAGATGGACCCAAGGAGGGGCCGATGGAGGCGGCTGCCTCCTCGAGATTTTGAAAAATATCACTATTATAGTAGTATTAATTTAAAATATTTCATGATTATATAAATTTGCCCTACTAAGATTTTTTTAAAAATTTAATATATGCCATTCTAAAAATTTATAAGAATAATTCTTCTCTCCAAAATTAAAATCCTACATCCGTCCATGATTATGTATATGTGTGTGTGTATATATTATGGGGGAAGATTCATTACACTTACCAATGTTTTTAATTGACTAGCACCATCTATCAGCAACAAAAACCAATAATTTAGAATTTCGACAAAATATAACAAACTTCAAAAGACAGTAAAATATCATACACAACCCCAAAAAAAGAGCAGTATTGGAAAAAAATTATCTTGCACATCCTAACTTACATTAACTGCTTTGATCAGATAATTAAGCCAAATTACAAAATTTTTCTTAATCTTCCAACAAAAAGTGGTTCCCAGGCAATACAAGGAAGAATACTGATTAACAAAAGGCTCATCACCTCTATAAGTTAGCTGGGGGGAAGTTTAACAAACAACAGATGCACCGATCGACAAGAACAGTATTACTCATGTTGTTTTAAAGAAATAATTTGAACAACGATTACCAAGATGTGTTGTGCATCAAACTTCAAATTGATAAACAAATCTTGAACGCCAACCATGATCTGCAACAAACATAAATTCAAGCAAGAAACTATTAAGAAAACGAACAACTAGGTTCCTATAAGGATTAACAATAACAAGTATGGACAGAAAATGGAAAAAGGAAAAAAATCTAAAACAAAAACCTTGGGAATGATGATTCGATCTTTGAAGTTACCAAGTTTCGTGTATATTTAGACTCCGTTTGTTTCAATGTATAATATTTTTAAAAAAAATATTTTCCATGTAAAATATTTTTGTGAAAAAATATTTTTTCATTTTTAATTTCTAGTGTTCGGTTGATACATGAAAAATATTTTTAAAATAAAGTTTTTTGTTGTTAGATTGAAACAAGATATTTTCTACAACAAAGTTATAAAAATTAGTTAAATCTGGTTCAATGCCTCCTGAAACTTCATCATTGTTTGGGATAGCTTTTTATTTAATTTTTTTCATGATTCTGAACTTTTTTATTTTTTTGGTTTAGATTTTTTATATCTTTGATTCATCATTATAAAATAAATTTAAAAATATATGCCATTTTGTCTAAAGTTGAAAAAATTAACTAAAGACGAAAAAAGCCTTAAAAAGACTTTTAAAGGCATTTTTCGTCTTATATGAGCTTTTTTTAATAAAAAATTGGTTATATGTTTTTATTTTTCTGATTTCTCTTAACGAGAAAAATCTAAAATGTGTCATTGTTTAAAAAAATTCATTAAAGACGAAAAAAATCACATAAAATAGCCTTAAAAAAAGCTATCCCAATAATAGTAGTCACCACTATCGTTGGCTTATGTACTTTCGTTTTAGAAATCGACAAAACAAATCTAAATATTTGAGAAAGATCAGTCTCAAAACACGTCTCTTAAAAAAAATCTACTAATTTATTTAAAGGAAAACAATTTCATCTTATGATATAAAATATTTTATTTAAAAATATTATTTTACTTAATTTTTGTTAACTGAATAGTAAAGAATAGTAAAATATTTACCAGATCAGATTTTACGTTGAAACGAACAGAACCTTAGAGTTCATGCTTAGATTTTGAGATTTCTATCAGTATCCACAGACCAAGTAGAGATGACTAGATGTGCTTCGGCTAGCACTGGATCATGCGATTTACTAATGCAAGTTGCCGTTCTTCAACTCCAAGGGCATAAAGTAGTATGTAGAGGATGTCACACCCCCAAAATCCATTTATTTTCTCGAACCAAAATACCTTCATAAATTCCATCTAAAAACTTTCAAATTCACATGTAATAACCACATTTATTAGAAATAGCCTTAAGGCCTTACAATCTTGTAGATCTCAATTACAACATGTACTCCTCAAGGCGTTATAACCAAAACATCACCCAAGGTGTCCTTCTAAACTTCATGTGAATGGGCTATCTTCAAGACCAAAAACGAGTGTACACATCACTGTGCTTTATAAGAAATTCTCCAACCAAACTATTGAAAATTCCAAAGAAAAATATACATTTTTCTTGTGATTTACAAATAGTCAATATAAACATTCACCCTCTAACGGTGCTTAATAAGTTCCACAACTCTCGCTTCACAAGCTTATTAGACGTAGTGTACCCTCAAGCAAGGATGCCATGCAATCAAAAGCGCCACGCGGGCTATTATCACCACAAATGCTAATACCGCCCTATAGACTATAGTACCATATAGGCTAACACCGCCATACCATATAAACACACCACACAGTCTAAATATACCTTACAATCTAAATATGCCACACTGACTAATAAATTAACAATTTTACATTGCTAATATCGCTACACTGTCTACATATGCCTCGCAAGCTAGATAAGCCACACAGGTCAATCAATTAATAATTTCACATTGCTAATATTGTCACACTGGCTACACATGCCACACATGCATAGTTTTCATAATACCTTAGTAATTCACGTTTCTCACAATTTCACAACAAGTTCAAGATAATGGTTTCAATTAGGTACTGATTCCGGGTAGCAATTATAAATTCTCATGCAATTACCCTTGATCGGGTAACTCAGGGCCCGATAGGCAACCACAACTTTTATAAATTGTGATGCCCCGACTTCCAGGCACGTCGGGATATACATAAATATAGAATAAAAGGGATATTCTATCTATTCATTCATAAATATGCCATATCATAATATATAATTAAGAGTTCAGTGCTGATCAACATACAAAAGCGTTTACAGTTTCACAAAGAAATTACAAAATTATAATGATCGTTTGGAAACCGAACAAAATAAACAAAAGATGCTCTGACTTCTCATCTAAGGCTCGTTGTGGTTTGCCTGCTCTGGGAACTCACCCTAATTGTCGCAACCTTCTACGTTGAGGAACTCCTCTTCAAAAATTTCTTCTTTCTCACTTGTGGCACGAATGCAATGAATCAAAATTCAGAGGAAAACACTCTATACTCTCCAAGGAGATAGGCAAATTTTAAATATATATATATATATATATATATATATATATATATATATATATATATCAAGATAAACAGATAAATACAAAGATAATTAATTATGGAAGAATGATAATGTAATCTAATGTGAATGCCTAACCCGACATACACCTAGAATTATAAGATGAATTCCACATGGGGAATTATAAGAGTAAACTTAATGGGTAATTGATCGCCAAACCTATCCACGGACCTCGTTGCGAATAGTAAATGCGTCATCAGGTTTCATGCCATAATTGTTTTACTTAACGGCAACAGCATGAGGGCAGGTCACAATCTCTGGACCAACAAAATAATTTCGTGCACTTAACCAAGTGAACCCACCTTAAGATCTGGGATGCTTACGTGGTGTCAACCCAAAGTCCGAGTTACGAAGGACGGGATGCTAGCAACGAACCCATGGTGCCCAACAAATTTCCATCATAAACAATCTCTATACACTGGAGACGTACCCAGGGTGTACACTGATAATATATCCACCAACGTTTTATAATACCGGTAACCAAGAATGCCCTAGACTTAGAACCAAGGAGACGATAACTCAAATGTACCCAAACCCACAACGGTATGAACAGGGTGAACTCCAACAAGTCGTGAATGTAACAATGATAATACTCATAGTGGTATAACATGCATCTCATGGTACAACTATTTAAAGCATGGCGTGCATAGCACAAGGTACAAGTTTTTAAAGCACTAAGTACAATCATTTGAAGCATATGGTACAAAACATGATTCTAATCTCATGGCATGGTTGCTAATCATCATATAATTATACTCCATCATTTTTTGCCTTAGTTAAATTAAATAAAACATGTAATCCAAGTCACACAACAATGGCATGCTCCATCATACACTTATTAATCACTAGTTAACTTTTAATCATCAACATAGAAAGTAAAGTAGCATTTTGAGGTACTTAGGTTTGGAGTTAGGTTCTAGTTCTTGATCACAATTTAGAATACAATATTCTCTACAACTTTTATGTTTAATATTAAGGTCAAATCCTAAGGCAACTAGGTCAATTAGAATACAATATTCTCTACAACTAGTTTGGAAAATCATCCAGGGGTTTTTGAATCTCATTTTGACCGAAAATTAAATTAATATGTTACCTACACTTTTCATGAAAATAACTTTTGAAGAAGGTCACTAAAAACAGAGTTTGGGTTGCTCAAGAATGTGTGACAGAGGGTTTTGTTACATACTAAACTTTAATAGTGACTTTCAGAGGTGATTTGATATATCAAAGCTCAATATTTTAGGCTCCATTTTGGTGGGTAGCTAGATATATATGTTAGCTACAACTTTTATGTTTTGACCTAAGATCAGAACATGCTTTAAAATAGCGTTTTTAGGTTTGCAATACATACTGGTCTGAAACTGACATATTTTGGTAGAAATGCTATATCTCAAGTTCTACTAACTCAAAACAGTTCAAACAATTTTTAGATGATAGATAACATCAAGACCTCGGTTTGGATATAAAAAACACATTTATATCATTTGTCTATATTTAGTTATAATTTTTCAAAATTCAGGGCAGAGAGCTCAAAATCACAAATCTCAGGCCTAACTTAGCTTCTAGCATGTTGTGGGTCAAGCTTTTGTCCATTCTTTTTTTTGCATGCATGTGTTATACACTCATATATCAATGTTTCAGAACTCATATAAGTTATAAAACTCAACAACACCAACATACACACACATATCATATCTTAAGAAATCTGAATAGTCCACATTTTCCTAGCATGACGCCTTTTCCTTTAATGGTTTGATTCTTATTCTTGGTTTTCTTTTTTGAAATGAATTGAGAGAGTTTGTGGTGGATTAGATCAGAGAGTTTTGAAGCATTTACTTACTTGTTTGAAGACCTAAGAATGAAGAATGGTATTGGACTTAGCTTTAAGAAACCTCCTTGCTCTTCCTTAGCTCCTTTTCCTTCTCCTTCTTCTCCTTCTCATTCCTTCCTTTTTCTCTCAAACTCTTGAAGAACACTTTGAACTTAAGAAATCTGGTCTCTCACCTCTCTTTAGCCGAAAATGTGGAGGAAAGGGTGGTTCAAGTCTTGTATTTATAGAAAAAATGGGTCACGGGAGTAATCAACAATGTGTAAGAGAATTTTTAATTTCTTTATTTTTAATTGGTTGCATCGCATGGGGGGAGCTATTTGAGAAAATATTTTCAGATCTTGGGTAGGGGAAGTTGGCTGGGGGGCTGTTTGGGCAGACCAAAGGTAGATTTTGTATTATTTTAATGATTAAATGAGGTTTGGTGCAATATTGTGCAAAAAAATACTTTAAAAATTAATTTGGTGTATCTTTTTTGTGTTCCAACCTCTCAAAATATATTATTTTAGTAAGTTTATAATTAGCTTAGCTTTTTCATGATTTATCATAATTTTCATAACAATTGATTAATTAGGTGTAGGCAAATAAATCACTTTAAGCTAGTTTGATAAAATGTGATTTTTTGACTTATTTTAGTGTGTAAGAACTTCAATAATGATTTATTTACTTTTATTAGCTTATAATATTATATTATTTTATATATTACTTGCTTGAATAATCTTGAGTCATAATAATACTTGATTTGTACATCTTTTTCTCATTTTGAGCTTAAAAATGTTAAAAGTGACTTTTTTGGGCACAAATTCCTAGGTGGCCGGCCACTAAGGGGTATTTTTGTTATTTTTATTGTTATTTTTTTTTCACTTAATTGTATTTAAGTTTTTAATTTATGGTATCCATGTGTCAAATTTTGAGTTTTTAAGACTTTTTAGTGTACCAGAGGCATTTTGATAATTTTACTTTTTTATGAGAATTTTTTATTTTTAATTTAATATTTCATAATAATTACTCAATTTAGGATATTGGGAGTTTCCTCTGAGTTTTAGAGTTTTGTTTCTTGAGTGATAGGCCCTCTAGGGTTTTTAGATTGAATTAGAGTTTTGAGTTGAGTTAAGGTTTCTATTCCTTTTTAGCGACTTAGGATCTTATTGGTTAACCGTTGCTAATACTAAGGTTTGAACCGAGTCGTTAAATAAATTGCCCCAATAGCCGCACTCTTTTACGATCCTCAAAGAGAATCGATGGGTAGGGCACTATGCACTCTTTTTTAGGGATTAACCCGATGGGCATGACAAATCATGCGCAAATTTTCGGTCTTTTACCCCGGGATTAGTCAAACTCAAATTAATCATCACATCTATTTTTAAGAATCGCGAGGATCGTGACCTAAAAACCCTTTTTCAACTGTTTTCAAGGTTCCTGTGAGTGAGTCAAAACATGGTTTGTATCATCGCTTTCCCTTTTGCATGTAAAAATATTTTTAAGGCTTGAAAGAGAGTCTAAAACTGCATCTCGTTTTAGACTGCATGCCTAGCTTATACGGCATGCCTATCTAGTTTCTGTTGAGCTTTGGCTTACGGTGTGGGATTTGATTTTCTTCAGGTACTGGTCACGTTGGTTGATCTGGAGGTGCTGGGGAGGTTGAAGAGCTGTGGTTTTTTTTTGTTCTTTCTGTTACATGTATGTTGTAACATGTTTTCTCGGCGTTGGAGTTTTGTAATGTATGCCGTTTGGCGTTTATATACAATACATGTATGATTTATTTTGAGAGTGTATTCCCGGGATAGGTGTTGTGGTTGATTGTTTATGGGTGTTTTATGTGGCCCGAAATTTGGGGCGTGATAGGGATCAATGAATTAACTTTATAATTTAACAAAGAACTTTGTGAGAAACGTGGAAGTGTTAACATAAAGAATTAATGAGATAATGAAACGATAATATATTTTTGTTTTATAAAGAAATGAGATATGATTCGAATGGTGAGATATTAAATTGGGATACTGAGTTAAATCCAAAGATCAATGGTTAGAGTTTGGGAATCCATGATTGTGAAACATGATTTTTGAATGATAAGATTGAAATGGAAAGATACCATGATGGTAACTTGAGAAATGCGTGATTGTGGAAATGAATTGGGGAGATGGACTCCCGGTTATTAGTGAATATTAATATGATTAATCAAATATTGAACCGAGGATGATTGATGTGGATGTGATTAAGTTGGGCTTGACTAGCTCCGCGGTAAATTACCGAAAACTTGCGCAAGCTGGGTACCGTGTTTCCTCAGGTTAGCCCCTATAAAACGGACGTGATTGTAACGTGGTGAGTTATAGAGTTATTTATTACCAAATGGTTTCGCGTAGCCTATTGAGGAAATAAGGAGGGATTTCTATAAACTGCACCCGACGTCGGTTCCGTATTTGGTTTATTGAATTGAAAGTGAATTGTGGAATAAGAATTGAAGAATTTGAAAGAAAGTAATGGTTTTAAAATGGATAACAGTTGAATTAATAGCTGGATAACTGATTAAGAGAAAATAAAAGTAAAAAAACAAAAATTAAAGAATGATAAAGAGAATGTGTAATTAATGTGAAAAAAGGAAAGTAATGAATGTTTAATGTTTGAATATAAAAGAGAAGTGGTTTAATTGATAGTAATATATGTGGTTTATTGAGTACGTGATATGTGAAATAGTAGAAGGCGAACTAAGTGGAAGAACATGTAATGAAAAATAAAATGGGGAAGGACTTGAATGGGAATAAATAAAGCGTGACTCTATATTCTCTCGAAAAAGATAATAAGTAAATGAGATATGAGTTTGAGAAAATATAAATTGAATGAAGGTTGAATGATTTCATAAGGAAGAGCAAATATTAAATAAATAATGGATGAAAAGTAAAAATAGGTTGTGGACACGATTTGTATGTGGTTGCATTATAGCATGTCATTCACACCTCACAAGTCATGCATTGCACTTATCTTAGTCTTTATCCTACGAGTTTCGGGTTATGTACGTTGTTTAACATTTTTTTTCAGGTTTGAATTACCAAGTAATGAGTTGAAGTATGATGTGATTTGAAGAAGAAGAAAAGTTGGCATATGTTTTATGAGGATTTGTTTAAAATTCTTCTAGTTTGAAAGAAATATAAAGAGTGATAGGGATTTATGATTTGAAATTTAAAGTAGTGCATCAATTAATTTGAAATTTGTAATGGTACTAAGAAAACTCATGAATGTATCATGGCTATATAGATATGTATATGTAGTAGAATTGTTTTGTTAGCTTATGATTTAGCTCATGAAAAGAACAAAATTTCTCTTGCATGAATGTAAAATTAGCATGAAAGACAAATCATGATAGAGATGTGGAATGGGATTTCATTCGGAATATGAATGTAGTAGTAATGAAATGGAGAACGTTAGTTAAACAGTAGTTTTAACTGTGATTGTGAGTTAGAATTTAGGCGGTGTCTGAGTATAAAATGTTATTTGGATTCAACAGGTTTACAGAAAAATTAGAATAGTGCAAAAAACAGAGGAAATTCGGCTGAATTTTTTTAGATTTTTACTTAGATTATTTTGTAATCGCAGAGTTAAGTATTTTAAAAGTAAGTAAAAGAATAAGTAACACCGTCATAAGTTAGTGAGTGGGTGGTCTATGTTATGGAATTGGAAGAAGGACAATGATACTAAGATCGTTTAGTGCAGTTGGGTTCAAGTGACCAAGCTCGGACAGTTAACAAGTTTGAAAATAAACTAAGTTCGGGAAGTGAGATTATATAAAAAGGTTTCCATTATTTACTCAATGAAGTTAGGTTATCACGTGGGGCTCACGTGCCTCAGGTCGAGGGCGTTACACACCTTTCTCCCTCACCTATGGCATAAAGCAGTCCTACCTATGGAGGTAACAGTCAAGTTCCTTAGAGTAGCATTCCAAAATGGCCTAAGTTTATAAGAATACTCTCAAGCAATGCTCATGAAGATGGAAGACCTGGATGAAGCCAGGATAATGGCTTTAAACCATTTGATGGTGCAAAAGAATCAAGTGGCAAGAGCATACAATAAAAGGTTTCGTCAAAAATCTTTCACAGAGAACAAGTTAGTATGGAAGGCTGTGGCACCGGGATTTATGATTTATTTCAAAACTAAAATAGGGAATTGAAGATTTGTTTTAAAAATCATTTAACACCTTGAACACGAAATGTCTTGAAAACCCTTTTTATGAAAAATGGAGTCGCCACTTGGTTTTTGAGAAAAACCAAGTGTGGCGCCAGGATTTTAGAGTTTTGAAATGGTCAAAAATAAGAAAATTCAAAGGATGCTTAAAAAGTATTTTAATACTTTGAAAGCCAAATTTTGTAAACCCTTTTTTTGTTATAAATAGAATCGCTACTTGAATTTTGAGAAAAATCAAGAAAAACAAAAATGGCTACTGATCTTTCAAATGTTTAATCAGAGGAAAAAGGTTCATGGGTAAAGGTACGAATCGAGTAAGGTATTAGGCACCTCGTTCGCCCAACCGTAATGTTGGTCTCTACTAATTATCATTGGTTCTTTTGATAAGATTTCTTAAATGCATGCAAATAAAGAAAATGGAGGCAAATAGAGAACATCCAAATTCAAATAAAGAAAATATGTAGCATATGTATATAGAACACCAAATCAAAGAAAATAAGGAAACAAAATCCTAAGTCTTACGGTATACAATTTCTAACTAAAGGATACATGGAGCAAACTCGCATGTGGTATTATTAAAATAATCTAAACTAACATGATTCAAATAAAAGAAAAAAAATACTAAAAAGTCTCTAAAACCAAATATGCTAAAAAACTGGACATGAACTTTACTAACAATATTATCAAAATCCTAAACTAATTTAAACATGCTTTCAAATAAAATAAACAAAACATTCTCTAATCTTATCATATTAATCATGCGTTATCAAATGAAAATAATAAAAAAAAATATATATGACGAGAAAACCTAATGATTTAAGAAAAAAGAAATAAAGAAAAAGTTTACAAAAAAAAAATTAAACTAAAATAAAAAGGTTAGAAAATGCTATTAAACTAATAAAAAAAATTTAATTATTTACATTTTATATTTTAAACGAAATAATAGAAAAGAAAAGAGAAATAAAACAAAAGAGAATTAAAATACTATAAGAAGAGAAAACTATACTAACATAAAAAAAAATGAAAAACAAGCTTAAAAGACTTTTTGTGATTCTTAAGTTTAAGAAAAAAAAAATACTATAAAAGAAAAATTAAGCTAACATTTAAAGAAGAAAAAAATGACAAAAGAATAGAAAAATAAAGTTAATAATAAAAATGAAAAGAAAATAAAATAAAATGCTAGAAAAAAAATTACACTAATATTAAAAAAAAAATTAAATAAATAAATACTAGTAAAAGAACATTAAACTAATACTAAAAGAAAATGAATATTAAATTAATATTACAAGAAAAAAAAATAAAATAAATACTTGTAAAGAAATATTAAACTAATGTTAAAAGAGAAATGAAAAATAAAATATGGATATAATATTGACAATTACAACCATATACATACAAATGCTTGGATTATAATAATAACGACATCGTTTAGTTGTATTGCTAAATTATGTTAACACTATTTAATGATTTATTAAGCTTAATGCAAGTAAGCAAATAAACAAAACAAGTAGGCTAAATAAGCTAAAGCTTGGATTCGAACATGAATATAGCAATTATATAAGCAATGTAAGAAAGTATGTAGATGAAACAATTAAATTAACCCGGTTATTCCAAAGAGGTAGGAAATAGAGCTAGAAGGACTGAGGATCCAAATAAAGTACCTAGATTGCTAAGGAATCCTCTAGTCGGGGAATGGTGCTAACAATCAAATCCTCAAGATCCAAGTTAGGGTTTCAGTGCTGGCGTCAGAGGTTCGGCTCTCGGCACTTCGGCAGGGTTTCGGCGTCGGGGCTTAGAATTGCTCGGCGACTCGGCAGAGCTTCTCCCTCTAAAATTCTATCCTCAAAACATACCAGGAGGTACGATATTTATAGAATTCTTCAACCAATGAAAGGTTGACACGTTTTGGGACACGTCAGGCCATTTGGAGTTGGCGGTCGCAAGGTTAGGAGTTGGCGGTTGCCACAAATGAAAAGGTTCTAAGAAGTTCTATTAGAGGTTGCCACAAAAAGTGAAATTTTTCAAAAGGTTCTATTGGCGGTCGCCACATTAGAGTTGGTGGTTCAAAATGGTTTCATTGGTTTGAAGGTTCTGATCATTAGGTTCAAATACCAAGCTTGGATAATTTTTCGAGGATCGTACTGAAGCACCATTCCAACTGTTTTCATCATCGAATTCTCCTAAGATTAAGCGTGGTCAAATTGGGGTGTCTACACCAAGAAAAACAGAAATATGCCACTGATCTTTAAAACGTTTAACCAGATAAACAAGGGTTCAGGGGCTAAGGTACGAATCGCGGAAGGTGTTAAGCACCCTGTTCGTTCAACCGTGAGATTGGTCTCTACTAATCATCATTGGTTCTTTAATTTGATTTTTCTCAAATGTATACAAATACAGAAAATGGAGATAAAGAGAGAGCATCCAAAATTAAATAAAAAAAATACATTGCATAGGTATATAGAACATCAAACAAAGTATAAAAGAAATCCTACATCTTAAGGTATGCAAATTCTAGCTAAAGGATTCATGGAGCAAACCGCATACATTGATAAACAATAAGCAATCAATGAATCTAAACTAATAAGCCCTAAACAAAACATGATTCAAAGAATGAGTAATCTTAAAAGTTTTTAAGCCTTAATCATGCTGGAATACACTGCTAATAACATACTGGTGATCAACGGAACACTATACAAATAGAAATAGGCTACTGGAACAAGATTAAACCTACTGGAAATAAAAAGAGATGGCAACCATAACATACAGATGTTACGGTCGCAAGAATAGAAAACCAAAAAGGTTGCGATCGTAAGTATCAGAATCACACCCGTAAACGTGTCAGTGCATTTTGATCACGACCGCAACAATAGGATATTGCGACCGCAAGGAATGTAAGCACTTTTTAATGGACAGTGTTTTGGGGTGTTAGTGTACAGTATAAACATAACGCAATTGAGACTATCTGAACCAAATTATAATAAAAGTTAACCAAAATTTTTAAAATTAAGTATGCTCTTGATTCAATAATCCAAAATTAATAATCAAATAAAAGAGCAAAGTAATTAAACCTAGCAATATCAACACTAAAAGATAAGTATACTCACAATTATACTGATCACATCTGTCAATTAAACATATGATGAATAAACCTAGTGATGGCAGCATTAAAGGTAAAGCATATAATTCAGTAATTAATATTCAAATTCAAAACCCAACCTCCCCACGGGGGTAGAAAATGTGAGGGGAGAAATGTCAAGGTTCCAACGGAATACCTGAAATGCAACTATCCAAAGAAGCCCTCGAGTCGTGGAACACTGAATTTTCGGCTCGATCCTCAAGTAGCAATCCAATTCCAGTATATAAATCAAGCTCGAGCGGTAATATGAGTCAGGGTGTGAGTTGAGAATACAGTACAGTACCGGCGTACTGATAGTTGTACTCGATAAAGCAAAAGTATGTCGACGTTAGCAAAAAAAAGTCCTCTTTGAAATCGTACCAAAGGTACATTTATATAGAACATGCTAACTAATGAGGTGCTGCCATGTTCGATGCTCAGACTGGGCTCACAAAGCTTGCAGTCACCACCTCTAAAGATTGCGACCGTGAGGTATGAGGTTGCGACCGTAACAACATTTAGGGTTTTCAAGAGATTCTTATTGCGGTCGTAACAAACAACAGAACGGTCGCGAGGATTAATGTGATGCCCCGATTTCCAAACAAAACTCCACGGAAGCTAACACGAAAATGAAATTTTATTTGTAAAATAATAATCCTTAAAATACGCTATTTTAAGCTAAAAAGGTTATTGTCACGCCCCAAAACCCGGGGTCACGTGAAAATCCACCAAACACCAGTTTTATATGAAAATACAGGTTTTCATACATTTAAATTCGCCTGTTGAAACCAATGGAATACCCAACAAAAGAATCTCTCATAAATAAATAACATACAGATCCAACATGCATACAATATATTGCCTTATGGCGTACAAAACCTGCCTTCAGGAACAGGCATACCAAAAAGAGAAAACTATAAAAGTCTTCTGCCACCGCGGATACCACCAAAGTTACTCTTCATCCACATCATCATCACCTAAAAATAGTTTTACAGAAATTTCCACTCGTGAGCCGAAGCCCAATAGAAATAGATAATAAGCTGTAAAGCAGGAAATATACAATCATATGAGTAGGAGCTAAACTCAACCACAACCTAAAACAGGTTTTTCACAAAATTCCAAGTTTTTCCATCAGACTACACAAGAAGCAAGATCATACTTTAATTCCTACTCACATAAACACTTAAATCATTTTAAAAAAAGAAAATGGGTCAGGGTCTCACAACTCTCCCCCTCTTAAAGGAATTTCGTCCCCAAAATTCAACACTACAACAACACTACAACTCAAGCCAAACACTGTCCTGCCACTATCAACATCTCTGATACAAACCCAGTAATACTGCACAACAGTAAAAATGCCTCAGCAATTGAAATTCCAAACCGGTTGTCACATAAGGAAAACACGACTAGAAGATTCAATCTCCATACAGACTGCTCGCACGAGCAAGTTGTACTGATATTACTATCATCGACGAAACATCAGATCAAAATCCAACTTACACCGCCAATCTTCAAAACACAACTCTCGTTGATCACAACCCACTCTGGCGATAAATGTATCACACGAGATCAATCCATCACGGTACTTGATCTCAGACATGCTCCATTCCATGATAGGACATAGAGACTACTACCACTTCATTCTCACTGCCACTCACATAGTTAAGGAAAAATAATAATCAAAATATTATTCTCTCGCGAAATGTACCATCGCGAAAAACATGAATATGATCCTATGTGCCGACTCTATCACAAGGGGTCAGAGGTAGCAACTATAGACCCCTGCCTAGTATCTAATCCCCATACATCATGGGACCGGTTAGATACACACAGGTTCTATACGGAGTACCACGACAAACCACTCAATTTACGGGTTACAACCCCGAGGGAGCTGAGCATCCATCCGTCTCAATTTACTAGGATTAACCCAAAGGACCTGAGTACCTACTCTGCGCACGTTTTTGAACTTACACCAAGGGCAACTCGTGCCAAATACACGTCATCCCGATACATCTAAATAATCATCTAAAAATCGAAGCATAGCTTAACTACGAAAACATTTCACAAATATACATTAAATATGTATATATAGATCCATCCATCAACATGGAGATCAAACAAAACATTTCAAAATGCTTTTCCCCATTTTTAATCAAACGTTTCAAAACCTGAGACTCAACCCCAAGGGTTAGTTCCAAACCTCCAAAACATAAAATGTTGAGATTTTTCATAAAACCACCATTTCCACCGTTTTCAAGAATGCCCTTTGAAAACCCAACACCCACAAGATATCATGTAATAAACCAAGAAAAGTGTAAAACATGCTTTTATCCAAGTGAACAAGGTTTGAGCACAAAACATGATATATAAGCATTTTAACCGGTGAAAAGCATATAACTGTATGTGGCGTAACTGGCCAACCGTCACTATCACGTCCCGACACCCGGGTCACGTGAAACACCCACAAACAAACTCACAAGGAACAAGAGACTTGATCAAAAGGGCTCGCTAGAATGAAAAATAACCATTTCTTAAACATTCAGCCAAAAATGGGTGAAAAACGGTTGGAAAATCTTGACACACCTTCACTCTTTTAGTCATAACTTTTTTCTACAAAAAGAATTTTAAGGTGAGAGAGGTTCCATTGGAAAGGAGACTTATGGGGTTTCAATTTGAACACAAAACGACCTAATTCCTAGTCCGGATGAAAGCGTAGACCACGATGCCGATACTAAGAATCTACTGTCTGATCGTCGAAAACTAAGCCCCAGGCCCCCGAGAAGTTAGAGGGAAGGCAGAGAGAAAAATGATGAAACTTAGGAGTTAAGTTTTGAAAATATTTTTTGAAAATATTTAACTTCAGATATTTATAGGCCTCCAAAATATCTTTTTTTTGAATTTTTGAAATTCGCACCAAAACTTCCCGCAGCCACCGGGACGAACCCCGCAAAATCTTTGGACCCAAACATGCGTCAAAACCACATTTTTATAGAATCTCGCACCAGGCCTCCACCGCTCGAGCGGACATCGCTAGGAGAAAAACTGAACCAAGGAAGCAGACCAAACTTTAATCCTTACTCCCGTGAACACTTTAAACCATTTTCCAAAAAGAAACGGGTCAGAGTCTCACAGTTATCTAAAATATTTTTCATCTAAAAATCTCATTTTGAAATAAAAGCGAACTTTTTCACACAGCGGCTGTCTGCTCGAGCAGACCCTCCACCGCTCGAGCAGTGAGACACCTGAGAGATTTTCAAGTTAAAAACCAAAAAATCTTCCCATGCGTAGCAACCTGGTATGCTTTTATTTAATTGATTAATTATTTTAACGTAAATTAAAGTATAAGGAACAATTTGTGATTTAACTTTTTTGGGATCCAAAAATTTAATAATATAAACCTAGACTTAATTAAAATCAAATTGAGGATAAATTGTGGAGTTGATGGTATAAGAGATTATCAAATAAATAAAATGAGTTATGTCTAGGAGATTCCAGAGTTCTAGTGAAAAAAATAAAAAGGGAAGGGAATACATCTCAGTCGAAACTGAGATGTTTCGAGAGAAATCGCGTGAGAGAGAAGCCGAGAGAGAAACAGAGCACGACGCGCACCACCACCAGCCACCACCGCGCCGCCGACGCCACCTCTCCCACCCATCTTGGCCGACGCCAACTTGGATTTAGTATACAAGCAACAAGAGGCAAAAATACCCTGGGCGCTGATGTCTTCCTTCTCTTCTTCCTCTGCGCAGATTTGCGCCGCCATTGATGGCGAGCCCTAAGCTTTGAAAGCAAGTTTATGTTCAACAATTGGTGGACCGAGACATCAATTTGGAGGCCACCAGAGAAGAATTAAGGTATAATAAACTAATTCGAAGCTTCATGAAGCCACAACCCCAAACTGGCTGAAACCTAAGAAGCCAAAGCTATAGAGTGGTCGAATCTGGCCAAATTTCGAGACGTCGGCTCTATAAGAGGTAGGATTTTAACTAATCTCAGTGGTTTGTGCTGAATTGTGTTGATTTTGATTATTAATTTAAGAAATCCTAAACTTTTGAGTGACTAAAGTTAAATCCTAATAACTTTAGGGCTAATCAAATTGGATTCATTGTGATTGGAAGACACTTTGAGGTAGGAGTATGAATGCAAACATTAAGGTCTGGTAGCTTTATAAGTCGTAAATTAGAAAGTCAAGAAAAATTTAAAAGGTGAAGTTAATCTCTGAATTTGATAGAGTTTAATTGACTGTGTATATTGGAATTGGCCATATGAGAATTGGGCAAGGCATTGAAATGGTATTGATTTGATGAACTACGTAACCTAAATAACTTGTTAGTGTGCGGGTTAATGATAAAATTCATGAGCAGTGGCAAACTTGGAGTTTATTGAGTTAAAATTTTAGGAGAATAAACGAAACTTGAAATCTATAACTTAAACTTGGTGACTTGAAGATTTGAAGGTTTAAGTCTGAATTGTTAGCTTACACTTAAATTCTGAGAGTTTTGGTTGAATCCCATATTGAAGTCACGAGTTGATGAATTGAGTAAAAAGAAGTTGATGTTGGGAAATTTTCATATGTTGGTGAAATAGAGGTCCCAGGAGAATTAATTAAACTAAGTGTCATGTGAATGGATGATTGGTAGATCAAATCTAAAGTAAAATTAGAAAACTTGGTGGGTTGTCGAAGCTTAATTAACGTATGGCTAGCCAATTTAGGCATTTAGGAAAGCGTTTGGAAAAAACCTAAGTGTTGATTGTAGTAAAGTTTTAAACTCTTGAAGATGGGTTAGAAAGTGGGAAATGTTATGAGTTCAAGTTAATTGTGATTAGCGAATTAACTTTAGAATTCAATGACAAGGTTTGAGTGATTATCTTGAAATTCCTTTTTACGAAAAATGGAGTCGCCACTTGATTTTTGAGAAAAATCAAGAAAAATAAAAAAGGGCAACTGATCTTTAAAACGTTTAACTAGAGAAACAAGAGTTTGGGGGTTAAGGTACAAATTGGGAAATGTGTTAGGTACCCTGTTCGCCCAACCGTGAGGTTGGCCTCTACTAATCATCATTGGTTCTTTAATTAAATTTCTTAAATGCATGCAAATACAGAAAATAGGGATATAGAGAGAACATTCAAAATCAAATAAAGAAAATGTATAGTATAGGTATATAGAGCATCAAACAAAGCATAAAAGAAATTCTAGATCCTAGGACATGCAAATTCCAACTAAAGGATTCATTGAGCAAATCGCATACAGTGATAAACAATGAGCAATCAATGAATCTAAACTAACAAGCCCTAAACATAACATGATTCAAAGAATGAGTAATCTTAAAAGTTTTTAAGCCTTAAGCCTGATGGAATACACTGCTAATAGCATACCGGTGATCAACGACACACTATACAAACAAAAATAGGATACTATAACAAGATTAAACCTGCTGAAAATAAACAGAGATGGCGACCGTAACATACAGATGTTACGGTGGCAAGAGCAGAAAACCAAAAAGGTTGCGATCATGAATATCAGAATCATACCCGCAAACATGTCAGTGCCTATTGATCACGACCGCAACAATAGGATATTGTGACTGCAAGGAATGTAAGCACTTTTTAATGGACAGTGTATTGGGGTGCTAGTGTGTAGTATAAACAGAACACAATTGTGACTATTTGAACCAAATTATAATAAAAGTTAACCAAATTCTCTAAAATTAAGTAGGCTCTCGATTCAATAACCCAAAATTAATAATAAAATATACGAGCAAAGTAATTAAACCTAGCGATATCAACACTAAAGGATAAGCATGCTCACAATTCTACTGATCACAACTATCAATTAAACATGTGATGATTAAACCAAGTGATGGCAGCATTAAAGGTAAATCATGTAATTGAATAATTAATAATCAAATTCAAAACTCGACCTCCCCACGGGGGTAGAAAATGTGAGGAGAAAAATATCGGGGTTCCAACAGAATACCTAAAACGCGACTATCTAGAGAAGCCCTCGAGTCGTGGAACACAGAATCTTCAGCTCGATCCTCGAGTAGCAATTCAATTCTAGTATATAAATCAAGCTCGAGCAGTAATATGAGTCAGGGTGTGAGTCGAGAATACAGCAGAGTACCGGCGTACTGAGAGTTGTACTCAATAAAGCAGTAGTATGTCGACGTCAGCCAAAAAAAATTCTCTTTAAAATCATACCAAAGGTACGTTTATATAGAGTATGCCAACCAATGAGGTGCTGCAACGTTCGATGCTCGAACTGGGCTCACAAAGCTTGCGATCGCCACCTCTGAAGGTTGCGACTGTGAGGTATGAGGTTTCAACTGTAACAACATTTAGGGTTTCCAAGAGATTCTTATTACGGTCGTAACAAACAATAGAACAGTCGCGAGGATTAAAGTTTGCGAGTGAATTGCTTGGGCAAGTGAACAATCAGGTCACAAGGTTTTGAAGGTTGCGGCCTCAAAGTTCAAAAGATGTGATCTTGTGGTTTAGTTTCACAGAGTACTGGATTTGAATTGCTTCCCGGGGACCGTGCAGAGACGTCATTTCACTTGATTTTCATCATCGGACTCAACTGGATATGTCTAAGATTTGGCAGGGTCAAATTGGAGTGTCTACAAAGGCTGTTCTATCATTCAAAATCTCTAAAGTACAATAAGGAGGAGCATACACATTGCAAGACTTTGATGGAGAAATTCACAAGCATTCAATCAATGTAAAATACTTAAAAAAGCATCATCCCACACTCTGGGAGGCAGTTGATAAAGAATAATAAATGTATCAAAGAGAGAGAAATAAAATTCAAGACAAGATTCTCCAGGCGAGATTGAAGGCAGGCTCAGGCTTGTTCACTGTTCTCCATGTCCATGTTACCCGTCGCTATCTCAGAAGAAGACGAAGCGAAAGCAACATCAAGATTGGCCAACTCAGTTTTTAGCTGCTGGATAGAAGGGAACAAGGAAGAAACACGGCCTTTAAGAAGTGGCAGATCATCATCAATCTTAGCAATCTCCTTTTAGATAGAAACAAACATCTCTAGAACTTCTTTCTTCCTCTTCATCTTTGAATCTCCATCATCTTTCAGTTGTTTGAAAATGAGGAGGAAAAGGCATACTCTTGCTTGAGGCCCTCGGAATGTGAAACCTTCAAGTCATATTTGGCCTTCTTTTTCAAAGCAGTTTCATACGTCTAGCCCAAAGGGGAAAGATCTTGTTTGAAGACTTGAATAGCCAGAAGGTTAACATCATTAGAAGTAGAAGTAGAAATCGGCACATCTCGAGCAGCCTTAAAAAACATTAGCACGCCCAGGATGAAGGACATCTTAGAGAGACATGTCGATCATAGCTTTTAGATCCGACTTGGCTTTCTTTAAGGCCTCATAAGAAAGAGCAACTAGGTCTCGAGATAATGAAGAGGCTACACCAGTGGAGCCATTAGAGGCAAGAGGAGTCAAATCAGCAGCGAGAAAAGAAAAAAAGAATTCCACATCGACTGGGAAAAGGAGCTCAACATTAGTAGAGCCAAAGTCATCCTTGGCAAAAGGATCACCCTCACCAGTCATGGAGGCCTCCTAAAACATGAAAGGTGATAAAGGGATGATAGGGATAATTGAAACAGGGAAAGAAAAAAAAATACCTTATTAATAGATTGTGGAGAAACATGGTCCTACGGCTTTATAGGAGAAGGTGAGGGAAAAGACTCCTCTAATTCAGAAGGCATGGGGACATACAGTGATGGGTCTTGACGAGCTATGGTTTTGAAACATTTGCGTAGGGTAGGTCCTAGTACTGGATCAACCTTGGCTTGAGGCTTTTCTTGGGCTACCTCAAGAAGCGAAGGCCGAGCAGAAATAGGGACCGCCGGAATAGGCTCCAGAGGAGCAGCCTCTTACAAAGAAAACCAACAGGTGAGATCAACTTTGTCAACACGTAGCCTCTCACGAAATCAAACGCCGTGGTTTACCTTCTTGGGAATGGTTGGGCGAAAATCACTTGTTGTGCACTTGCATAGAGGAGAAGAGAGGTCCTAAGGAGATAAAATAAGAAAGTTAGCTAAACGGGTCTCCACGAATGGAAGAATCAAAATGAATACCTTTATAGGGATATGGTCTTCAGGCTAAAATTTTGACTATAGAAGAGGAAGCCTTGGGCTGGGCAACACCTGCCAAAATAGTGAAGTCAGTACAAAAAGGATAGTTTCACTTCAAAATAAATGAATAATAGGCTGACTTGCTTCAACGGATGACATCTTTAATCTCCCAATAAAGAGGGTTAACCTTAGCAACAGTTACTTGCTCGGCATGAGGTAGCTAGTCATGAACTCTTGGCTTCCGAAACAAGTGGGCAAAGACTACATATATTAGGGGATTGAGTGGAATAGGTTTCCCAAAGGGCTTATAAAAAGTTTCAATAGGAGGGACACCCTCACCTATAGAAAGCCAAGCCTTGAAAACGGCTGTATTTAGCCCTATCCCTTTGTTGGGTTTCAATCTCAACCAAACGGTCCTGCCTAACTTTCGTCATGCCCTTGGGATCAAAGGGGTTCCATTTACACTTAAAAAATCTTAAAAATGAAGAATAGCAGATATGATGTCAGTAATGGAAGAAGCCTTACCCGAAGGTTCGATTTGTTTTGAAGGGGAGGGTTTTTTTTCCTTGGATTTTGCTGCCAAGGCTGCACAAAGAACTTGTTGGTCAGGAGAGATTCGAAGGAGAACGGTCTTTGTTGATCCATGAAATTTGTTTTCAATGAAGAATTGCCACCAGGTATTGAAATCCAACATCGAGTCTTAAATTTCATCAAAGGCATAAAGGTGGAATGACTTCTTTAGATTTGGGTAGATACGACTCACAGATTTTATCCCATCCATGTTCAGAATTGGTCGACCTATGAATGAATCATTATGTGACTCCATGGGTGGAAGAGGCACCATCTAGGTCGGCATGTTAGGATTGGTATACTGAAAATTATATTTTTAATATTTAATTTTATTTTAATAAAATTAATTTTTTATTTTATGAGAATCTTT
>JAUMHN010027652.1:0-29480 GCA_032360265.1 Heliamphora ciliata | reverse complement strand
AGACCGAAACTATGTCAGCTATTAAATTTTACTTGGTATGGTTAGTTGCCTAGATAGTAAAATTAAAAGGAAATGGCCTGTCTGGTCTTATGAAGGATAGTAGACGTCCTCCCAACGAAACATGCTATTCTCAAGTTTTCAGGCTGCTGGCGAATTAATTTTAAAATAGTAGAAGGAACCAAATTAAAATAAATTCAAAGTTTTGCTCATTATAATTAACGATTTTTTAATTATGTGATTTTCAGAATTAAAATGGATTTCAACCAACTCGCTTTAATACTCAAAGAAAACAAACAAACAGAACTAAATTTTGTTGACTGGAAATGCAACTTAGATATAGTTTTAACTACAAATGGTATTCCTTTAATACCAGAAAATGTGTTTATTTTTGAAAAAAATTCTTTCTCTGGGCCAAAAGGTATGAAGAAGAAAAAGATTCGAAAACAGGGAGACACGATTTCTAGGGTAGTTAGTGGGCCACAAACTGGTGTAAAAAATGCAAAAGATAGATGTTTTCACTACAACCAGACCCGACACTGGAAAAAGTTATGTCTAGTATTTCTTAGAAGGTAGAACAAATAGGATAATTTCTGTTCACTAGTTGTGGAAACATGTTTAGCAGTGTTATCTACCAGTACCTGGTGTGTAAATACGGGAGTCACTAATCATGTCTGCAATTTATTGCAAAGGTTTCAGAAAACCTGACAACTTAGTGATGAGGAGATTTACCTGCATATGGGCAATGATACAAAAGTAACAACAGTTGTAGTAGGAGATGTCACTCTCAGTTTTGGTAAAAATCGAGTTTTAATATTGAGAGATTATCTTTATGTACCAGCCATTAGAAGGAACTTAGTTTTCGTTTCTGGATTGGCTAAAGACAGATATTTGATTTATTTTAATAATTCTGTGGTTATTAAGAATTATAAACGGGTTATCAGTTCTGGTACATTAGTGGATGGTCATTATATTATTATTCTAATCTCTCATACACTACAACTGACTGAAACGAATAATACATCTATATTACCATATAAGAGAAAGTTTTCTTCTTTAATGAACCAAATGTTTCTTTGGCACTTACGTTTGGGTCATATTAATCTAAAAAGGATAAATAGACTGGTAGCAAATAGACTTTTGAGTTCATTAGAAGTGGAGGCACTTCCAATTTGTGAATCTTGCTTAGAGGGTAAGATGACCAAGAGGTCCTTTTCGGCCAAAAGCTATAGTGGTAAAGAACCGTTGGATTTGAGTACTTCGTCAGTTTCATTGATGATTACTCAAGGTATGGATATATTTACCTGATACACTATAAGTCTGAATGTTTTGAGAAATTCAAAGAATTCAAGGAAGAGGCGGAGAAGCGTCTAGGTAATAATATCAAATCACTACGTTCCGACCGTGGTGGAGAATACTTCTTTAGAGAGTTTAAGGACTACTTGTCATCAGAGAGGATTACATCACAATTGACTGCACCTGGCACTCCACAACAGAATGGTATAGTAGAAAGAAAGAATAGGACTCCTATGGAGATGGTAAGGCCAATAATGAGTTATTCAGGTTTACCAGATTCATTTTGGGGACTCGCTTTTAAGACAGTGGCTTATATTCTGAACATGGTACCTTCTAAGTTAGTACCTTCTACTCCCATAGAATTGTGGATCGGGCGTAAGCCTAGTCTGAAACACATTCAGATTTGGGGGTGTCTAGCACATGTGCTGAATGGGAACCGGGTAAGTTGGAATCGAGAACATAAATCTATTTCTTTGTGGGGTATCTCAAGAGAACGAAGAGTGGTCTATTTTATAATCCTAAAGATCAGAAGGTCATTGTTAACACCAATGCCTGATTCTTAGAAGAGGATTATATTATGGACCACAAGCCTAATAGCAAAATTGTTCTGGAAGAACTGAGAGGAAATACCAGTAGAACGGAAGAGGAACCACAAGTCACTGATATTCCATTATCTCGTCATAGTGGGAGAATTATCGGGACAGGTGCAAATCGAGAACAGGGTGCTGATGCACAGGGTTCAGATTCTGCATAGCCTGTTACTGCTAGTACATAGACACAGGTACAACCTCGTTGTAGTGGGATGGTTGTTCATCACCTGATCGGTATATGTTCTTGGGAGAGTCGTTTGATTAGATCTCGACAGAACTGGATACCGAACCCTGTAACTACAATGAAGCACTAAAAGATAAAAATGTAGATCTTTGGCAAAGGGCAATGAATTCAGACATAGAATCTATGTATTCCAATCAGGTCTGGAAACTTGTAGAACCACCCGAAGGGATAAAACCCATTAGATGCAAGTAGATCTACAAGAGAAAGAGAGGAGTAGACGGGAAGGTTTAAACCTTCAAAGTTAGGCTTGCTGCTAAAGGGCTCACTCAGAAAGAAGGGATCGACTATGAGAAAACCTTTTCGCCGGTATCCATGCGTAAGTCATCTAGATTCTCTTATCTATTGCCTCTCATTTCGATTTTGAAATCTAGCAAATGGACGTCAAGGCAGCTTTCCTTAACGAAAGTCTTAACGAGTGTATCTATATGATACAACCAGATGGATTCATTGCAAAGGGTCAAGAACACATATTGTGTAAGCTTAAGAGATCCATTTATGGACTTAAGCAGGCATCGAGATCTTGAAACACTCAGTTTGATCAAGTCATTAAGTCTTATGATTTTTATTAAAGTCCGGATGAGTCCTGTGTGTACAAAAAGCGTAACGGAAGCGTGGTGATCTTCCTAGTACTTTATGTAGACGATATCTTGCTGATGTGGGGGCATTATTTACGGTTAAAGTATGCTTATCTGGGCAATTTGATATGAAGGACTTTGGCGAAGCCAGTCACATTCTTGGGATCAAGTTTGTGCGAGATCGGAAACAAAGGATGTTGGGCTAATCACAAGCAAAGTATATCGATGATATCCTTTCTCGTTTTAACAAGCAGGATTCTAAGAAATGGATTCTCCCTTTAAGGCATGAAGGTGGTTCCTTATACTTCGGCAGTAAGAAGCCTCATGTATTGTCATGCCCCAAACTCTAGGTCACGTGAAACACTCACAAATAACCAACCCGAGAATACACTCTCAAATAAAGCCATACATGCATTATATATAATCGCCAAATGGCATATATTACACGGTTCCAACACCGAAAAAATATATTACAACATACATATAACAAAAAGAACAAAAAGGAAGGCTACAGCTCTTCCACCTCTCCAGCACCTCTAGATCAACCTACGTGACCAGTACCTGAAGAAAATCAAATCCCACATCGTGAGCCAAAGCTTAATAGAAACTAGACAGTCATGCAATATAAGCTAAACATGCTAGGAAAATGAGGTGCAGTTTTAGACTCCTTTTCAAACCTTTAAAATAATTTTCACATGCAAACGGAAAAGCGAGGATACAAACCATCTTTTGACCCACTCACAGGAGCCCTAAAAATAATTAAAAAAGAGTTTTTAGATCGCGATTCACACGACTCTTAAAATAATTTGAAAATTGGTCTATCTGTCCCATAATGCAGTTCATGCAATCCATGTATCTTCTTGGACTTTCACCGAAGGACCACAGCCCCAAACTATGCAACGCACACAACCCGTGCAACACACACATCGCACGCAACCCGTGCAACACACACAACGCACGCAACCCGTGCAACACACATCTTCACGGACTTTCAGCGTGGGATCATTATCTGCCCCAACTAACCTCGTTGACCAAATCCAACAGATATCTTCACAGACTTTCATCGTAGGACCATTATCCGCCCTTCATATGCACAATTTTACGGACTTTCACCGAGGGACCAATATCCGCCCCACATATGCAAAACAGATACAAATCTACGTATCAACAGGCATCCCCACAAATGCCTAAACCACGGGATAAAACCGCATACCACGGGATAAGACCGCATCAAAACATGCATACTAAACCAGGCTTTAAATGCATAAAGCTACGTACTATCACTACGCTACTAAACCAGACTTTAAATGCATAAAGCTACGTACTATCACTACGCTACACAAACCACGTCACATGCTACACACGCAACTCACACAACACCTGCAACTCATGCAACATGCATCACATGCATCCATTCCACATATTCTACATATTCCACATAACCATGCCTATAAAACATCTGAGTTTAAAGGATGCAACCACGGTACACATAACGATACCAAAACATGTAATCCACTTACATAATCCATGCATAATAAACCACAGTTATAAATGCATAAAGCTAACTATAAGCGCACATAGCCATATAACCTCAAACCGTGACATCACCTGCTACAAAACCCGACATCCACTCACAGGGACAACCAGCAACCCACACAACCAAGCCAAACTAGAAGGCTACAACAAACCCCTCAAGCCATGAGGCCCTTAACATCACATTTTCTCCAAAGATACCACGGGCCTTAACATGCCCCACAACCAACGATGCGCAAGCACCAAGCACATAAGCGTGCCCCAATAACCCGCATCTAACCATGCATGCCACCCCCGAGGATGACACCAAAAAAATACCCGAGGCCACGACATGACCCCCAAAGCTACCACACAACCAACCGAACCCAAAAAGGCATCAAACAGTATTTTAATTGACTAATCCCATAATCAATCAACTGAATACCGTAAAAAAAACCAATTGGAAACCAAGAAAACTACCAAAACCACAAACAAAACACTGCCCAAGTTCAGTCGACTGGACCCCAACCCTCAGTCGACTGAACAACACACTGGAAAAGCCCAGAATGCCCAAAACACACGGTTCAGTGGACTGACCTCACGATCCAATCGACCGAACCCAAGAACCAAGATCCAGTTGACCGAACTTCGTGGTTCAGTTGACCGAACTGAGGCAAAATAGGTTTTCGAGCTACGGGTTCAGCCTTCTAAACCTCGAATCAATGCCTCCAAACAACCACCCAACACCCTCAGACATCCACAAGCCTAGGCCTAACACCAAGACCACGAAAGAAACACCCGACACCCGATTCCATCCACCGAAATTGCCAAAAAACAAGTTTTAAACCAAAAAACTCAACTTGAAATAAACTCAGATCTACAGCAATCTAACCGTTAAAAACACACACGATTACACGTAGCACCCTTATACAGCAGTAGGGTCTAGAATCCTACCTCGGTGAGTTAAAAACTCAATGCCTCGGACCATGTGCAAAACTAAACCTTGTCAAAATGGAATTCTGTCCGGATGAATGCGTAGACTACGACGCCAAAAGCGAGAATCCACTGTCTGATCATTAGAAACCGAGCGCCGGGCCCCCGAGGACTTCGAGAGAAGGCAGAGAGAAAAAAGAAACTTACTGGAGAAGTTTTGAAAATATCTAACTCCAGATATTTATAGGCCTCCAAAATATCTTTTTTTTTAAAATTTTTTAAAATTCGCATTGCAACACCCCACGGCCTCGGGAACCTACCCCTATGCATATCTAACCCCGATCATGCATCAAAAAGCATTTAAACATGCAAAAGTGAAAACGCTAAAGTGCGTAAAAAAATGCCAAAAAAGAAAACGGGTCAGGGTCTCACAACTCTACCCCCTTAAAGGAATTTTGTCCCCGAAATTCAACTTAAGGTCAAAACAACAAACCGTCGATCGCAATCGACACAGGCATACGGATGGTCCGCCAAACCATTCCTAGGATATAGTCAAACAAGATCAGGCATCCTAAATAATGGCCAACTATCTAAAAGACACGGGATCTACTATTCATCCCAGCCTCACATCCTCACTAGCCACTGCCCCAACACAGCACACCATCCACGGAATCCATCACCAATTCCCAAATAGATACAATGAAGAACTTGCCCAAGGCATGTAGACTCAGAAAGTACCTATGCTCGCTGAAGGCATAGCTGCATCATCTGGCACAACAGGCACCCTAGCTGAACCAGGAGCTATGAGGGAATACGTTCGGGGTAATGTCACTCTGCCCTGTCCACCATAACTCGGCACCGTCGGCTGCCGCACCGACTGAATTAACGTAGTCCCACTTGCCATCCGAGAAGTCTGAATCGCAGGATACTGCTGTCGCTCCTACGCATACGAACCCTCTAGTGTCCCCACTGTACTCGAAGCACCCTCTCTCTGGGGACAGTTTCTCCGAATATGTCCCGTCTGACCACATCCAAAACAAGTAGGCGACCCTCTCCCTTGTGACTGATCCGGTATAGGACTCTGAGACTACCTCAACCATGATTCTGAGTATTGCCTCGGCTATGGACAATCTGATATACGATGCCCTGGCTGTCCACATCGATAACAAATCAACTCCCTCTACTCTGGTCTCCCCGACAAAGCTACTGATGGTGTTGGTGTAGAGAACTGCTGTGGTCCAGATGGATGAAAGCTAGGACCAGAGGACCTCTGCCTCTTGCTAGAACGCCCTCCAGTCTGCGCCTGTGTCCCACCCTGAGGTATCCTGGCCTCTCTGGAAGCTTGAATCTCAGTCATAGTGTTCTCCACCCTCGCTGCTACCTCCACCAGCTCTTTGAACACTCGGAGCCCCAATGCAACCACACGCTTCCTGATCGCCGGCCTCAAGCCCCGCTCAAACCTCATAGATCGCGGCTCGTATGTGCTCACCAACTCCGATGCAAATCGAGATAAGCTCATAAACCTAGCCTCATACTGCATGACATCCATGGCCCCCTAGGTAAGAGTGTAGAACTCCTCCCTGTACAAATCCCTCTTCGAAGCCGAGAAGTATTTCTCCAGAAATACTCCCGTAAAGGCTGCCCATGTGACTCCTACAATGGTCCTGGCATACTTCCACCACGTATAAGCAGCACCCCTCAGCTGGAAAGTAGCAAAGGAAACCCACAACTCGTCCTCCTCAATCTACAATGTGTCTAGGATTCGAGTCACCAACTCCAGCCACTCCGTCGCCACAATAAGATCAAGATCTCCTGCGAAAGTAGGTGGATCCATGCGCCTGAACTCCTGCATCGCTACTGTAGCCCTCGCCTTAGGCACTCCCTCTCTATCTCTAACAATCTCACCTCTAACCAACTGCTGGATAGAACCCGCCAGCACACGCAACAGCTCTGTCTTGTCCATCGATCCCAGGGGAGCATTTGCATCCCCAGCATCAGGGATAGGAACATCCCCTTGGCCAACACCATACCCACAGCCTCGACCACGGCCTCGCCCTCATCTCGCAGACATCGCGTCTATATGAAAAAGACAGAACATGAGATGCAGCACATAGCATAAACCACATAAGCATGCTAACACATAGGCACATAGGTTCATGCTAAACAAAACCCCACATATCGAGGAGAACCAACAAGAATGACACGTCAATCTAAATAATCAACTCAGATTCCCTGCTAGAAATTAAGTTAGCTAAACGCGTTTCTAACTTGGCTCCCAACTTTGTTAACCGAAACGCCCAAAGGCAGGAGTATCACTCCTAAGATTCAACCTCCATGCTCACATATACACAACATTCACATATCCAATATGCTGACACGTACATGTTATCAAAGCGTCTAAACACATGCAATCAAGCATACGCAATCAACCTCACACGGTGATGCAACCTCTTCCCACGGCTCTTAGGTATTCAAACCTAGAGCTTTGACACCAATCTATTATGCCCCAAACTCCGGGTCACGTGAAACACCCACAAACAACCAACCCGAGAATACACTTTCAAATAAAGCCATACATGCATTGTATATAATTGCCAAACGGCATACATTACATGGTTATAACACCGGGAAAACATGTTACAACATACATGTAACAAAAAGAACAAAAAGGAAGGCTGCAGCTCTTCCACCTCTCTAGCACCTCCAGATCAATCTGCGTGACCAGTATATAAAGAAAATCAAATCCCACATCCTGAGCCAAAGCTCAGCAAAAATTAGATAGGCATGCAATATAAGCTAAGCATGCTAGGAAAACGAGGTGCAGTTTTGGACTCTCTTTCAAGCCTTTAAAACAATTTTCACATGCAAACGGAAAAGCGAGGAAACAAACCATCTTTTAACTCACTCACAAGAGCCCTGAAAACATTTGAAAAAGGGTTTTTAGATCGTGATTCACACGACTCTTAAATACAATTTGAAAATTGGTCTTTTCGTCCTATAGGACCAATTATGCAACGCAGCTAGTCTAAAGACCGAAAATTGGTCTTTAGACTACGACGTAACCCGTGTAACACACACACTATGCAACGCAGCTAACCCGTGCAACACACACACTGCACGTAACCCATGTAACACACACAATGCACGCAACCCGTGCAACACACATCTTCACGGACATTTACCAGAAGACCATTATCCGCCCGCATCACAAATCTTCACGGACTTTTATCGTGGGACCATTATCTGCCCCAACTAGCCTTATTGACTAGAGCCAACAGATATCTTCACTGACTTTCACCGTGGGACCATTATCCGCCCCTCATACGCATATCTTTACGGACTTTCACTGAGGGACCAATATTCGCCCCACATATGCAAAACAGATACAAATCTACGTATCAACAGGCATCCCTACACTTGCCTAAACCATGGGATAAAATCGCATACCATGGGATAAGACCGCATCAAAACATGCATATTAAACTAGGGTTTAAATGCATAAAGCCACGTATTGTCACTACGCTACACAAACCACGTCACATGCTACACACGCAACTCATGCAACATGCATCACATACATCCGTTCCACATATTGTACATATTCCACATAACCATGCCTATAAAACATCTGAGTTTAAATCGTGCAACCACGGTACACGTAACGATACCAAAACATGTAATCCACTTACATAATCCATGCATAATAAATCACAGTTATAAATGCATAAAGCCAGCTATAAGCGCATATAGCCATATAATCTCAAACCATGACATCACTCGCCATAAAACCAGACTTGACTCATAGGGACAACCAGCAACCCACACAGCTAAGCTTAACTTGAAGGCTACACTAAACCCCTCAAGCCATGAGATCCTTAACACCACATTTTCTCTAAAGATGCCACGGGCCCTAACACGTCCCACAACCAACGATGCGCAAGCACCAAGCACATAATCGTGCCCCAACAACCCGCATCTAACCATACATACCACCCCTGAGGATGACACCACAAAAACATCCGAGGCCACGACACGACCCCTGAAGCTACCACAAAACCAACCGAACCCCAAAAGGCATCCAGCAGTATTTCAATTGACTAACCCCATAATCAATCAACTGAATACCACAAAAAAAACGAAATAGAAACCAAGAAAACAACCAAAACCACAAACACAACACTACCCAGGTTCAGTCGACTGGACCCCAACCCCAAGTCGACTGAACAACACACTGGAAAAGTCCAGAACGCCCAAAATACACGGTTCAGTCAACTGACCTCACGGTCTAGTCGACCGAACCCAAGAACCAAGATCCAGTCGACTGAACTTCACGGTCCAGTTGACCGAACTTAGGCAGAATAGGTTTTTGAGCTATGGGTTCAGCCTTCTAAACCTCGAATCAAAGCCTCCGAACACCCATCCAACACCCTCGGACATCTACACACCTAGGCCTAACACCAAGACCACAAAAGAAACTTCCAACACCCGATTTCATCCACCGAAATCACCGAAAAACGGGTTTTAAACCAAAAAATCCAACTTGAAATAAACTCAGATCTACAGCAATCTAATCGTTAAAAACACACACGATTATACGTAGCACCCTTACATAGTAGTAGGGTCTAGAATCTTACCTCGGTGAGTTAAAAACTCGACGCCTCGAACCACGTGCAAAATCGAGCCTCGTCGGAATGAAATTCTGTCCAGATGAACGCGTAAACCACGACGCCAAAAGCAAGAATCCACTATCTAATCGTCAGAAACTGAGTCTCGGGCCCCCGAAAACTTAGAGAGAAGGCAGAGAGAAAAAAAGAAATTTATTGGAAAAATTTTGAAAATATCTTTTGAAAATATCTAACTCCAGATATTTATAGGCCTCCAAAATATATTTTTTTAAAAATTTTTTGAAATTTGCGCCGCAACACCCCTCGGCCTCAGGAACCTGCCCCGCATACATATATAACCCCGATCATGCATCAAAAAGTATTTAAACATGCAAAAGCAAAAAAGCTAACGGGCGTCAAAAAAACGCCAAAAAAGAAAATGGGTCAGGGTCTCACATGTATGCTATACTTTATACTAGACCCGACATCTGCTTTGTCGTTGGCATGGTTAGTAGATATCAGTTTAACCCAGGGCAGGAGCATTTGACTGTAATAAAGAATATAATCAAGTACCTGAAAATGATTAAGGATTATATGTTGGTTTACTAGACAGACAGTCTAGTACCTTTGGGGTACGCAGACTCAGATTTCTAGTCAGACATAGAGTTTACATCAGGAAACAACTTTACAGATCCTTTACAAAGAACTTACTAGCTAAGACTTTTGATAGTCATGTAGAGGGCATGAGAGTCAAATGTATGGCAGCATAATTTTGAGTACAAATGGGAGATTGTTAGGGTTGGTATTCTGAAAATCATATTTTTAGTATTTAATTTTATTTTTTAATAAAATTAATTTTTTATTTTTTGAGAATCTTTATGAGCAATGTATGTGTATCATTTCTTTGATATGCGTGGATATCCAATATCTTATATATTATTTAATCTAGTGTGTAGAGTACGGCTTGCACACAGAAGATCAGATTTTAAGTTTTTACAGAATATAAGTTTTATGTTCACAGTTTAGATGAAATGGACATACCATCGATACGACTGTAGTACAGAATTTTAGTAGGCCTGTCTTGGATACGGGGAATAGATAATAGCGTCGTTTATTGTTCCGACTCTCTGTGCTAGTACACTTTGAGTGTATTGAACGAGATATTTGGGATAATTAATTTTGTACTGACTATATATATTAATTCACACCCCAAGGTTATTATGAATAGTACTTATCCTCTTAATTCTAAAAAAATTATTGATTTTTATATATTTAATATTTGTTATTTTGATTTATTAGATGGTGCGATCTTATATGGGTCTATATTCCCGATGCGTTGGATAGCAGTATTATTTATATAGCAAATATTAATTATTGATGGAATCCACGTCTCGAAAGATCGAGATTGACGATACCCCCTTAAGGATACTTATAAGTTTTGACCGGGCCAAACCCTGCAGGTGGATTTGATTATTCGAAGGTCAAATAAGTTAAGCGGAAGGGCTTAAAGAATATCAAGATGTTGATTAAATTAAATTATTAGTAATTAAATTTAATTGGCGGGTATTAAAAATCTTAACGTAGAGAGAAATGGTAAGCATTTAATAACATGAGCTCAATACAAGAAAGTCATGAGATTATGGGTCAGAGTGCAATTACAGTTCTTTAGTGGTGTAAACTGTAATTCAGTGTTTTATGAAAGTTGAAGAGACCGCTGCGTCTTTCCATAATTACAGAAACCGTTAGTAGGTATATGTGTTCCACTGAAAGTCTTACTCATAATTACTCCACAGATCTCTGTTGTAACCCTATATATACGCGGGTAGGTTGAACCAGTTTGAGATTGATAGTTCATATATCATTATTATTATGATATTATTTTTGTCTTTCAAGAATTAAAGATATCGAAGTTCTGCCAGTACGAGTTCTCGAAGGATCGTAGCCCACACTACGTTCGAGGATCGCGTAAGGAAATATAGTAGAAGATCTGACTGAAGCTACAACTCGGAATCAAGTCGTAGTTGAAGATTAGATCGACAAAAAATATTCTTCTAAATTAACTTTGGTTGCACGGGTTTATTTTTTATCGTTCGACATCAAAATTTTTATCTGGAGCTCGTTTCGGCATTTGCCTGTCCAGTTATTTTTTTTACCAAAAATTATTTACAAAAACAATTATCTTGGCAGTTTTGCCTCCAACAAATACCTCTTTGAAGAGTTTAAGAACTACTTGTCATCAGAGGGGATTACATCCCAACTAACTGCACCTGGCACTCCGCAGCAGAATGGTGTAGCAGAAAGAAAGAATAGGACTCTTATGAAAATGGTAAGATCCATGAAGAGTTATGTAGATTTACCCGATTCGTTTTAGGAACTCACTTTAGAGATAGCGGCTTACATTATGAACTTGTTACCTTCTAAGTCAGTACCTTCTACTCCCATAGAATTGTGAACCGGGCGTAAGTCTAGTCTGAAACACATTCAGATTTGTGGGTATTCAGCACATGTACTGAAAGGGAACGCGAGTAAGTTAGAACTGAGGACAGAAGTCTGTTTCATTGTAGGGTATCCCAAGGAAATGAAGGGTGGTCTATTTTATAATCTTAAGGATCATAAGGTCATTGTTAGCACCAATGCTCGATTCTTAAAAGAGAATTATATTTTGGATCACAGGCCCAAAAACAATATTATTCTGGAAGAACTGAGTGGAAATACCAGTAGAACGGAAGAATAAGTCACTGATATCCCATTACTTCATCGTAGTGGGAAGATTATCGGGAGAGGTGCAAATCAAGAGTAGGGTGCTGATGCACATGATTCTGATTCTGCACAGCGTGTTACTGCTAGTACACAGACACAGTAGTGCCTCATCATAGTGGGATGGTTGTTCATCAACTTGACTTGTATATGTTATTGGGAGAGTCTTTTGACAGGATCTTGACTGAATTAAATACCGAGCTCTGTAACCATAATGAAGCACTTCAAGATAAAGATGCAGATCTTTGGCAAAGGGCTATAAATTCATAAATAGAATCTATGTATTCCAATCAGGTTTGGAAACTTGTAGAACTATCCAAAGGGATAAAACCTATTGGATGCAAGTAGATCTACAAGAGGAAGAGAGGAACAGACGGGAAGGTTGAAACCTTCAAAACTAGACTTGTTGCTAAAGGGTTCACTCAGAAAGAATAGATCGATTATGAGAAAACTTTTTCGCCGGTAGCCATGCTTAAGTCTATCTGGATTCTCATATCCATTGCCGCTTATTTCAATTATGAAATTTAACAAATGGACGTCAAGACAGCTTTTCTTAATGAAAGTCTTGACGAGTGTATCTATATGATACAACCAGACAAATTCATTACAAAAGACCAGGAACACAAGTTGTATATGCTTCAGAGATCTATTTATAGACTTAAGCAGGCATCGAGGTCTTGGAACACTCGGTTTGATCAAGCCATTAAGTCTTATGGTTTTAATCAAAGTTCAGATGAGTCATATGTGTATAAGAAGCGTGCCAGAAGCGCGGTGATCTTCCTAGTACTTTATGTAGACGATATCTTGTTCATCGAAAACGATGTGGGAGCATTATCTACGGTTAAAATATGGTTATCTGGGAAGTTTGATATGAAGGATTTGGGAGAAACCAGTCACATCTTTGAGATCAAGCTTCTGCGAGATCGAAAACAAAGAATGTTAGGCTTATCACAAGCAAAATATATCGATAATATCCTTACTTGTTTTAGTATGCAAGATTCTAAGAAAGGGTTTCTCCTATAATGACCTAGTACAGACTCTAGTTGTAACAACCCAATTGATAACGATCCGTGTAATGACCGAGACCAAATCCTAAGTATTAGTGATGAATAGTCCATGATATCATAGAACACAAGAAAAAGTTCAGAACCCTAACTTGAATCGAAAATCTTAAGTTCATCCCGAAAACCCTAAAAAGGTTCAAAACTCAGGCAACAAAACCTTAGCACTCGGAGAGTCTCCCAACATTCTAAATGAAGTAAATATCATGAGATAATGAATTAAAAATCAAAAATTCTCATAAATAAGGTAAAATGACCGTTTTGCCCCTAATAGAGAAAAAAGTTTTAAAAATCTAAATTTTGACACATGGATACCCTAAATCAAGAATTTAAGTACAATTAAGTAGCAAAGGATAAAATAATATCAAAAAAAAACAAAATTACCCCTTACTGGCCGACCACCTTGGGAAGTGTGCCAAACGTGATTTTTTGCTTTCTTTTTAGTTTAAAATGATGAAAAAAGTATTAAATTAAGCACTATGATGATCCAATACTTGTTAAACAAGTAATATACATAATAATATAGTGTTATAGGTTAACAAAAGTAAACAAATCATTATTAAAATTCATATATAACAAAATAAGTTAAAAAATCATATATTGCCAAAATAACTTAATTTGACTTAAAAGACTACATCGATTTAATCAATTACTATGGAAACTATGATAATACATGAAAATACTATATTATTCATAAACATACTAAAATAATATGTCTCAGTAGGAAAAGACACCAAAAAGATACATCAAATTAACTTTTAAGGTTTTTTCTTGCACAAAAGGGTACGCAAACCAATGCAAAACTCCTTGATTGATGTGGGGTCAAGTTTTTGTCCCCCAAACAGCCCGCTAACTGTATTTCCCTTCCCAATAGCTGATTTATATGCCTCAAATATTGCACAAAGTCAAATCTTCTCAAATCACATTAATTAAAAAGAAGGAAAAGAAGTATTTAAAAGTACCTTAATTAATTTTTTTATCCCTTCCATGTTCTCTAACCTTTGCCTATATAAATCAAGCCAAACACCACTCCCTCCCCTTCATATTTTCGTGCAAGAGAGGTGAGGGACCAGACCTTTAATTGTTCTTGAAGTATTCTATAAGTTGAGGGAGAAAAAGGAAGAAGAAGGGAGTTATGAATCAAATGGTGTTTTCCTAAAGTTAAGTCCTTCCATCTTACCATCCTTGAGCCCTCAAAATAAGTAAGTAAAATCTATAAAATTTATATTTAATATCCCTCAAAATATCCCTCAACTCATCTCTTTAAACACTTTAAAAATCGAGAACTGAAAACAAATCGAAAATGCGTCATAGTAACAAAATAGGGGCTATTGTGTTCTTGAATGATATGAGATGTGTTTGTGTGTTGTTATCTTTGAGTTTGATGACTTCTAAGTATTATGAAACCTTTATATTAATGTCTAAAACACAAGCATTCAAAAAAATGAAACAAAAACTTGACACGATATAAGTAGAAGACTTGGACCCTAAGAGATTTGAATTTTGAGAACATAGAAGTTTCTGCCCTGAACTTTGAAATGCCATAACTCAATGTAAAATATTGATCTAAGAAAGTTCTTTTTCTCCAGATGTATTTTGTTGCGTTATTTTTCATCTAAAGTTGGTTTCAACTCATTTGCATAACTAAAACTCAGGATATTGCAACTTTACCAAAGTATGTTATTTTTCGACAAGTCAACACTACCGACTTCCAAACCCTATTTTAAAATGAGATTCGAACTTTGGTCAAAACATGAAAGATATAGATAACATGTATATCTATCTACCCACCCAAAATGAAAACACAATATTGAGTTCTGTTAGGTCAAAATCCCTTTGAAAATATCTGTTGAGTTTCAGCCCCCAAGGAACATTATGTTACTTATTTTTATATAGATCAAAACTCCTATTTTTAGTGACCTATTCCAAAAGTGTTCTACATGAATATTGTAGCTAACATATTGAAGTTCTTTCTTCCCAAAAATAAGATCTTAAAGCCTTGGGATGATACCCCAAAACCTTTTCAAACTCCTTATCTAAAACCGGCTCTGTTGAGTTTTGGCGGCTGACAGAACCTACTTTTTAAAATGGCCAAAACGTTTAACTTGTTCGAAACAACTACTCTTATCTCTAAACATGAAACTTGTAGGGGGCATGTTAAACTAGAACATACAAAAAAATGGGCTTATTTGGACTTGAAATGATAACCCAAAACTAAGACAAACAGAAGCATAGTTTTGGTAAAATCTTGAGAAAAGTGCGGAATCGTTTTTACTTAATATGAATTATTCACCCATTAGCCTCAGGTTTTGGCCTTGGTGTTAAACATGAGAGTTGTAGGAGATATTTTTATCTAAATGATAAATAAAAATCATAATTTGATTCTAAGTCTAGATATTCCAAAACCTTGTCGGCTCTTTTAATTTAATACTTGATTTTTGTCCTCAAAAGTTGCTAAGTGTGAATTGAGTACCTTTTTCCATGAGACCCGAGTTTTATATGATGATTGATTTGGATTAGTTGATTAGTGTTTTAAGTGAACGTTTGATGATTTAGAACTCATGCTATCATATTTGAATTATATCTTGAGAATTGTAACTTGTGCTTTACATACTTGTACCTTATACTTTGCGAATTGTACCATGAACCTTGCCATGCTAGTTGATGCCATGCTATAAATTGTTACATTTGAGATCAGTGGTACACATTATGAGCATTGTCACTTGCATCCTGGAATATTGGAGTCAGTTTGTGCAAACCGTTGTTGGGATGGGCTGCATTGAGAATGTCATTCTTGATTATAAGTCTAGGGCGTTCCTGGTTGCCATTTTCAAAAATGTTTTGGCCTATACAACCTGGGTGCGTCCCCGGTGTTTGAAATGATTTTGGCTTATACACCCTATATGCGTCCCCGGTGTTTGAAATAGTTTATGGAGATTGTTGGGGACCATGGGTTCGTCGCTAGCATTCTGATTCGATAGCTTAGACTTTGGGTAAATTCGGAGAGAGCCTAAATCGGTGGGCCTAATCCCACTGCTGTGGTAACTTCGGAGAGACCCCAATTATGGCGGTCCTAAATCCCTCATCTTGGTACTTTGTATAGTGTGAATGTCTCTTGAATTCTCTTAGACTTTGGGTTAACACTGGCGAAGGCATCACGCATCTTAAGGTGAAAATTATTGACCCGGATAAGGGTGGCTGATATTTGGTTAGTTCGCCCCCACGCCATTGCCATTGAGTAAAATAGCTGTGGCACGAAGTTCGGCGACGCATTTACTATTCGCAACGAGGAGCGATGATGGCTTTGGTGATCAAGTCCCATCTAGTCTACTCTGGTGATTCTCGGCGTGAAATTCCTATTATAATTTAGGTGCATGTTTGGTTAGGCATCAACATTTCATACACGCATGTTTATTGACTTATCTGCTATCATGTCATAAATTTGTTTGTCTCCTTGACTATAAACTGTACTGGGTGTTATATGATATGTGTTGCGATAAATTTTGTGCTGTGAGATTAGATAGAAGGTTAGAGTGTTTTGCTTCTAGGCCTTGGCTCATGGCATTCGTGCCACAGGTGAGGAAGAGTTCTTGGAGGAAGTCAGCCGAGAGGAAGAAGGAGAGTTTGAAGAACATGGTGAGTTCCAAGAGCACATGGATCCCGCTGATGCGTTTTGAGGAGTCGAGACCTCTGCTTTTGTTCTTATATTTAGTTTTGTCACGCTCCAAACACCAGGGTCACACGAAAGCCCACCAAAAATCGTTTATGAAAGTAAGATTTTTAGTTGGAAAACCATCAACTCAAAAATATACAATATTTGGATAAAAGATCTCCATTGTTTAGCTCTCATAAACAATAAACATTCAGTTCATACATGAATAATTATATCGCCTCAAGGCGTACAAAACTCGCCTTTTGAAATAGGCATCACATGTAAAAGTACATGTCAAAACAGGAAACTACTGCGAGTCCTCCATCATCTCAAGCATCTAGGTCAACTCTATATGTTTAGCTGAAATGGTTTTACTGCAAAATCTCACAACGTGAGCCAAAGTCCAATAGGAACATACCATAATGCAATAAAGTAGGTATGCAATCAGACAGACTCAACCACAGGAGCCAAAAAGTTTTTCTCTCAAAAACCACAAGTTTTCCAACCTGAAAACTCTACTAGTTTTCCATCAGGCTAACACGAGCCTCAAAACGATTTTACCTCAGAAAACCCCAAGTTTCCATCCATGCATATCAACAATGCAGATAACATTTCCACAGTTAAAGAAAAGCAATAACAAAAATGTTTTCCACTCGGATCACACAACCGAGGAAAAATAATACGATAGAATGATTCCTATGTACCGACTCCGTCACACGACAGAGGTAACAACGATAGATCCCTGTCCATTATCTAATCCCCATACATCATGGGACCGGTTAGATAAACACAAGTTCTATACAGAGCACCACAACGTAAAGCTTAATTTACGGGCTCAAAATGCGAGGGTACAAAGCAACCAACTAACTCAATTTACGGGGACTAACCCGAAGGTACAGAGCACCTACGCTGCACACGTTTTCGGACTTACACCGAGGGCAACTCGTGCCAAATACACGTCATTCCGGTACATCTAGATAATCATTTTACAAAACTAAAATGTTTTCACATTTATACATGAAACATGTATAAAGATCCATCTATCAACATGGAGATCAAACAACCATATAGATCCATCCATCAACATGGAGATCAAACCAAAAACATTTTCAAAGTTGAGACTTAACCCCAAAGGTTAGTTCCAAACCTCCAATATACGTTTACAAGAGTCTCACACATCATCATTTTCAAAACCACATTTTGAAAACCAAAGATATCCACAATTCATATCATGTAATAAACCAAGAAAAAAGTACAAAACATGCTTTTTATCACCAATGTGGTTTAAACATAAAACATGACATATACAGCATTTTCAAACAGTTATACGTTAAACATCTATAAAAGTCCTAAAGGCCAACCGCCACATCATCCACAAACAAACTCCCAAGGAACAAGAAAATTGATAAAAAGTTCCAACAAGGATGAAAAATAAGCTTTTCCCAAATACTTGGCCAAAAACGGGTGAAAAACGATTAAGAGATTTTGACATAACCTCACTCTTTTGATTAAAACATTTTATACAACAAGAATTTTATTGTGAGAAAGGTACCGTTGGAAAGAAGACTTCCGGGACTTCAATTTGAACACAAAAATGACCTAATTCCGAGTCCGAATGAAAATGATATAACCAAAAGAAAATAGTTTCACAACCAGCGAAGGTGTCGACACAAACAGAAAATGTGTCAACACAAATCGCGAAGGTGTCGACACAAACAGCAAATATGTTGACACAAACAGCAAACAGCAAATGTGTCGACACAAACAGCAACAAAATGACAACTCCAATAGAAGAAAAAATGTGTCGACACAAATAGAAAATGTGTCGACACCAATAATAAAAGGTGTCGACACAAACAAAAAATGTGTCGACACAAAAAAACAGAGAGTTCACTGTAATTAACCACTGAAGCGTCAAACACAAACAACATGAAAAGGGTCAACACAAATGGAAAGGCGTCGACACTAACATAAGAGGGGTCGACACAAACAGAAAACATGTCGACACAAAAAGAAAAATTTCAAATTTTAGAACAGGCTACAAGGCGATGGCGGAAAGCAAACTCAAGCTACGAAAAAAACTTCTCAGCCCCAAATTAAACAATCCAAACACCCTTTTAACAACCCATGGATATACATAAGCCCAAAACAACAAAGATACACCGAAAGGAAAGCCTCAAATCCCTTTTTCTCCAACCGAAATCAACCGAAAAGCGATTTTGAACCAAAATCCAACTTTTCAAATATAAACTAACTTTTCATAAATAAACCCACTTTTCATAAATAAACCAACTTTTCATGCATTGTTTTAAACTGTAAAAACACATATAATTGCACGTAGCATCCTTTAAAGATAAAATAGTCTAGGATCCTATCTCGGTGAGTTAAAAACTCGACGCCTCGAACTTCGTAAAAAAAGAACTTCATCGAAACGAAATTCTGTCCGGATGAACGTGTAGCCCTCGATGCCGATAGTAAGGATCCGCTACTCGATCGCCAAAATCAAAGCCGGGTCCCAAGAAAATCTAGAGAGAAGGCAGAGGTTTTTATTTGGAAAGGGAAACTTAGCCTCTAAGCTTTGGAAAAATATCTCCACCAAAATTTCTAAGCCTAGATATTTATAGGCTACAAAAATATCTTCTTTTTTTTTCAAAAAACCTCACACCACAACACCCAACGGTCCCGGTTTCCAACCCAACATGCATTTCTAAGCTCGAACATGTATAAAACGCACATAAACATGCTATTGTAAAAATAATAAACAACACGTCGAAATGTTACAAAAATTAAAAAAGGTCAGGGTCTCACAACTCTCCCCCTCTTAAAGGATTTTCGTCCCTGAAATTCAACACTGAAACTCAAGCCAACACCAGCTCATCAACCATCAATAATGTCCGATGCAAACCCAGCAACACGTTATAACAGCAATAGTGTCCCCGCAACTGAAACCCCTAAAACTGTTGTCGCACAAGGTAAACACGACTTTATAAATCAACTTCCATGCTGACTACTCGCACGGGCAAGTTCCACTGACACTACTGTCATCCATGAAACACACATAAAATGTCGGGTCGAGATCCAACTCATGTTGCTAAACCTCGAAACCTAACTCTCACCGAACACAAACCACTCCGGCCACAAACGCATCACACAAGACCAATCTACCATGGTACTTCATTCCAAACACTTTTTGCTCCCGGACATAAAGACTATCACCCTCGTTCTCACTGCCACATACCGGCTCAATCACACATCACAATGCACACCAAGGACTATCTCCACGAGTCCAAACACATGACGGCGAAACCTGACATCGGTCACACGAAGTCACATACTACACGCACAAACTTTACTCAAGTCCTGAAGATCGCCAGACGACCACCGACTTTGATACCACATCATTACCTTGCTGATGCTAACAACGCCACCACGTAGTTGACACGACGCCCATCAACGAACATAACACAAACATCCAACTCCAGAGAGAAGCACACTTAACTCACCTGGAATACCAAGGAACGCATTGCATCTCAACCTTTGTCTCACCTGAAGAAACATCAGATGATACACTATTATCTGGGATAAGGTTCCACACAACCGAAAACTAATCTGGCATCACAGCCACAAGGTCACTTGATCCCAACGAGTCACTCGACCAGACACTTCATGCAAACGAAACATCTTATAGGTATCCAACAACCTACACCATCCAAATCATGTCTCCCATGCAACAGCAAGTCACTACACATCTCAGCGCCTCGCTATCCAATCACTGTTACCAAGACTTCTCCAACATCATACTCTCTGGACCACCATCCACTAAAACAACAGTTATTTTGAAGCACAAACACTTAACACAGTTGCCAACCACTCATCGACTCCAAGAACCCTAAGCAGTTCCAAGTCCTCAAACAGAACAAAAAGCTAAACTCATAAAAGTTTACTAGAAGCCCACCATACACATATCACAGCCACACTATTCTGATAAAATTCCTGTTCTGCCATGAGCTAGACGCACAACCATACATACACAACGGTCAACGATCCTCAATTGATCATTGAAAAGAACTCTACGTCTCAACACCAACTCCCCAAGCATTCCCTGTCTACTAACCGGACCTCACAGAGATCACAATCCAAATGGTTTAACCCTCCATTGAAACCACGAAGGATTAGTCCAACAATCACCCAATTCTTGCGATACACGTCTCTGAGTCACAACTCCAAGGGTCACAACACGGTTATAAATCCACTGAGATTTCACAGTCTCAGAACACAACCAAAACCTAAACCAATTAAGAACCTGGCATCTCTATCCAACTGAGATGAAACAACACACGCCAGAAAGAAACTCTTTCTCCTTCCAAAGAAAAGAAAAGGGTCAATCAAAACCCATGGTCCAATCTCGAGGCCATATCGACTACAGTCACACAGCTGCTGTCAATCCAAATCATGATACTTGGATCGTCCGCTACACCGAGTTCTCAACTCTCAGACCTCGTCACACACATGAACACCATCCATCCGCATACCTGGTATAGCACATCCCATTGCGCCCAAAACCTCACTTCACAAGGTTACGCTACACAACCTAACTCTTGCTAGGCAAACCACAATCACGTCACAGCCTCAAACTCACTGCCTATGTAACTCTCAGAGAAAGTGCACGACACCGAATAGAGGAAACCCAATCTTGAGACCCTTCATCTAGAGTTACTAATAACTCCCATAACCATGTAGACACTTTCCACACTTTCGATCTCAAAGCGCACATCGATTACATGCATCGTACTCTACGATTTCTCACCTATCAACCCAGGCTGGCCAAATCACACGGTACATTACTGAACCTTATTACTCCACACTTCGTTTCTATGGGCAAACAAGTTACCCATCTCTGAACCTAAGGTGGAACACAAACAACATCCAGACATATCATACTCGGGATACATCATCTCAGCACTAACCAACCACATGAACCTAGCACAATTCCCAAACACGATCTCCTAACCGCTAGGATAATGGCCAAACCACGAACCTGCGTTCTCGTAGGAATCCCATAGAACTGAGACTCGTCATAGGAACCTTACACATTCCCATACAGTCATCACCCATGCTCTTCCCAGCATAACTGCAACGCATACTCATTCCCACATCCTTGGGCTCACTCACTCGGAACTCAAACCTCAAAGAGGTATACAATGTCCAAGGTCGTCAGAACTACTCTAACTATCAATAACATCCTGTTGATCACCATCAACATTCTGACTACTAGGGAATATCTCCAGAACTGCACGTTCTACTATCTCAACATACGCCCGGCCAAAGATTATCACCATCCACAGATCTATCTACCGATCAAGTCATAACAACTAATTCTCAGGGTCTCCGACACCTCATCGCCCCTGCTCGCAAAGCTATCCTTAACACCACTCCAATTTTTGATAACTTACTCTCAAGAGAAGCCAGCTACCAAAGCCAAAGCCATCAATCCTGCTTCGACTACATCCGAACAAAACTCTGCTCAATCGAGGCCAACCTCACACGGTTAAACCCGACTCATTGATGAGTTCCATAACATACCAGGCGATCGACGCTCAACCCATAACCTTACCTCTGCAATCGAGTCGCACATCTAAGACCCAAACCATGGTCTCGTCGTCTCGAAGGGTGTACAGGTTATATATAAAGAAAACATGAAAACACGACAACCTAAAGTCGATCTATCATGTTATTATAACACATACCACATCATCATGCTAACACATAGCCACACCAATTATGCAGACACAACATTGATACCAAGGAGAATCGACAAGAATGACTCGTCACTTTAGATAACCTATTTAGATTCCTTGCTAGAAATCACGTCCGCAAAACGCGTTTCTAACATGGCTCCCAAATTTGTTAGTCCAAACGCTCGAAGGCAAGACTAATCAATCTTAAGGTCCAACATCCATACTCACGTATACACAACCATCATGCTACACAGGATACCATGCTTATGTAAGAAAACGCTTAAATATAAGCAATCAAGCACACGAAAATCCTCACAAGGTGATGTACCCTCTTTCCCATGGCTCATAGGTATTCGAACCCAGAGCTCTGATACCAATTTGTCACAGCCCAAACACCAGGGTCACGCGAAAGCCCACAAAAAACCGTTTATAAAAATAAGATTTGCAGTTAAAAAACCATCAACTAAAAAATATTCAACATTTGGATAAAAGATCCTCATAGTTCAGCTCTCATAAATAATAAACATGCAGTTCATACATGAATAATTATATCGCCTCAAGGCGTACAAAACTCGCCTTCTGAAACAGGCATCACATGTAAAAGTGCATGTCAAAATAGGAAACTACTACGAGTCCTCCATCATCTCAAGCATCTAGGTCAACTCCATATGTTCACCTGAAAATAATTTTACAGTAAAATTCCACACCGTGAGCTGAAGCCCAATAGGAAAAGACCATAAAGTAGTAAAGTAGGTATGCAATCATACAGACTCAATCACAGGAGCCAAAAAGTTTTTCGCTAAAAAATCTTAAGTTTTCCAACCTGAAAACCACCAGTTTTCTATCAGGCTAACTCGAGTCTCAAAACGGTTTAATCTCAAAAAACGTAAAGCTTAATTTATGGGTCCGAAACCCGAGGGTACAAAGCACCCAACCAACTCAATTTAAAGGGAACTAACCCGCAGGTACAGAGCACCTACGTTGCTCATGTTTTTGACTTACACCGAGACAACTCGTGCCAAATACACGTCATCTCGGTACATCTAGATAATCATTTTACAAAACCAAAATATTTTCACAATTAGACATCAAACATGTATAAAGATCCATCAATCAACATGGAGATCAAACAACCACATAGATCCATCCATCAACATGGAGATCAAACCAAAAACATTTTCAAAGTTGAGACTCAACTCCAAAGGTTAGTTCCAAACCTCCAAAATACGTTTACAAGAGTTTCACACATCATCATTTTGAAAACCACATTTTGAAAACCAAAGATATGCACAATTCATATCATGTAATAAACCAAGAAAAAAGCGCAAAACATGATATATACAGCATTTTCAAACAGTTATACATTAAACATGTATAAAAGACCCAATGGCTAACCACCACATCATCCACAAACAAACTCTCAAGGAACAAGAAACTTGATAAAAAGTTCCAACAAGGGTGAAAAATAAGCTTTTCCCAAATACTTGGCCAAAAACAGGTGAAAAACGGTTAAGAGATTTAGATATACTCTCACTTTTTTGATCAAAACTTTTTCTACAAAAATAATTTTACTGTGAGAAAGGTACCATTGGAAAGAAGACTTCCGGGGCTTAAATTTGAACACAAAAATGACCCAATATCGAGTTTGAATGAAAAAGATATAACCAAAAGAAAATAGTTTCACAACCAGCGAAGGTGTCAATACAAACAGAAAAGGTGTCAACACAAATCGCGGGGTGTCGACACAAATAGCAACAGAATGCACAACTCCAACAGAAGAAAAAATGTGTCGATATAAATAGAAAATGTGTCGACACCAACAGCAAAAGGTGTCGACACAAACAAAAAATGTGTCGACATAAATGAACAGAGAGTTCACTGTAATTAACCACTGAAGCGTCAAACACAAACAACATGAAAAGGGTCGACACAAACAGAAATGTGTCAACATAAACATCAGAGGGGTCGACACAAATAGAAAATGTGTCGACTTAAAAAGTAAAATTTCAAATTTCAGAAAAGGCTACAGGGCGATGATGAAAAGCAAACTCAAGCTACGAAAAAAGCTTCTCAGCCCCAAATTAAACCATCCAAACACCCCTTTAAAAATCCATGGACATACACAATCCCGAAACAACAAAGATACACCGAAAAGGAAGCCTCAAACCCCCTTTCCTCCAACCGTAATCAACCCAAAAGCGATTTTGAACCAAAATCCAACTTTTCAAAAATAAACCAACTTTTTATAAATAAACCCACTTTTCATAAATAAACCAAATTTTCATGCATTTTTTCAAATGGTAAAAATGCATATAGTTGCACGTAGCACCATTTAAAGATAAAATAGTCTAGGATCCTACCTCGTTGAGTTAAAAACTTGACGCCTCAAACTCCGTGAAAAACAAACTCGTCGAAACAAAATTCTGTTCGGATGAACGTGTAGCCCTCGATGCCGATAGCAAGGATCCGCTACTCGATCGCAAAAAATAAAGCTCAGCCCCCAAGAAAATCTAGAGAGAAGGCAGAGGTTTTTGTTTGGAATGGGAAACTTAGCCTCTAAGCTTCGAAAAAATATCTCCACCAAAATATCTAAGGCTAGATATTTATAGGCCACGAAAATATATATATATATTTTTTTAAAAAAACCCCACACCACAACACCCAACAGTCCGGGTATCCAACCCAACATGCATTTTTAACCTCGAATATGTATAAAACGCACATAAACATGCTATTATAAAAACAGTAAACAACACGTCGAAACATTACAAAAATTAAAAAGGGTCAGGGTCTCACAAGTTTTTCCTGTGCTTAGTGAAATCTTTAAAATTTCTTGGTGAAACTGCAATAGTTATGTAATTTTAAATGGTTCAGAATTCCTTTATAATGTAATAACTAACGTATGTAAATATGAATGAATGGCTAAAATATCCCATTATTTGTATTTATGTATGTCCCGACGTGCCCGAAGGATGCGGCATCATAGTTGGTATTAGAGTTTAGGTTTAGTGAACCTGGCCTTGGGTTATGGGAAACCATGTATTCTGTCACGTTGGAGCTCTATAGGATGCGTTGTATTAATAATAATTATCATCTATACATTTTAAGAACTAAAATCTTCTACGCCTGAGTCTTATAGCGAGTTGTGTTAGGACGTTACCGGGATCAGAAGCAATAGAGAATCTACATGTGAAGGACGGGTAAGACCATCGAGATCGAAGATCGGAGATTCATGCAACGAGTTACCATTTTTTAAGGGGGGTAGACAGGAGTGCGTACTAGGAGAAGTTTTAGATATCACCTCGAGAGACATAATTAGAACCTTGTAACTTTATCCTTATAAGTTCCTTTCTCGTTTACCCCAAGCCCTTATGTCAACTTTTTAAAGTTTTTTTGTATGTCCTTCCTTCTTTTATCATCAGTCCTCAATGGGACCATCAAGTGTCGTTCGTTGGTAACTCTTATGCATCCAAGTCTTATTGATAACCCTATTCAAAATTCAATCCTAGAAAGTACCCTTGTCTTTAAGTTTTCATGCCTCGATAATGGCCGGTATTTGCATTTGATTCTCCTCTGACTCAAGTCATCATCCTTGAACTAACTCTTCTCTTGTAGAACTCGATATCAATTATTTATCAAGTACCCATTCCAAATATTTGACATTGATAAAATTTTCTACCATCGTTCACTTGTCTCGATCCTGAAACCACAATCTGTTGTAGTGATTTTGTGAATTCTTCGTACACTCTTGAATTCTTTACCAGGGAAGTAGACTTGGTTGCTTGAATTGAAGTACGTTAGGCCGACATAACTTCAGGGAAAATATCTAGTTTGGCTCCTTTTCTTAAACATCTCTTTTATCTTAATCTAATTGTACTGGACTAGTTCCGGGGACACTCGTTTAAAGTATTGTTCATTGTTCTCCTCTTGTTTCTCCTACATTTGAACCCCAAATGACCACTCAATTTGTGCCAATGGTAATTTCCTTAACCATGATCATTTAACCTCATCCAACCTATCTTTGAACCAAGTGTTTTTGATTGTCGACCTTTAAAATCTTGCCCCGTAGATCTATGAGTAACGACAATCGTTAGGATATTACATCATTAGGCCTTAGCACTTTCACGAAAACTGAGAGGATGCACGAAAACCTCTTAACACCTCTTCAAGTATGAAGCAGATTTCTTCTTGATGTCACGGCTTAGAATATCTGTCAACGTCTGCATTTAACATAGTTTTGAAGATCAAGACTCCCGTTTGCAAGAATTGTTAATTAAGGGATTATTCAACTAACTATATCTTTCCAAAGATCCCGACAAATAAGACTATACCATCAGCAATCTAAAGTTATAAACGACAGCTTCACACCATGGGATTCGCGATACCACCATATGGAAAATTCAAACTTCCCTAAGAATAGTTCATAGTTGACCCACCTATTTCGATAAATCAGGAAGCACAAGATTCATACCGATAGTAAGGAAGTGAAAAATGAGAAATAACCTTGAACTCATGATAACCTTAGTACACTAGCAAAGGAGGTATGCCTATATACATCGATATTCACGCCGCCCTTCCCACCAAAATGTTAGAGTCCGGGTTTTTGCCATCACTATCAAAGAATGAAGAATCTTGATTACAACAATGAACGTTTAGAACCTGATGAAGAATTAACCCCCAAGTCATAATAGATCACACAACTAGGTATTTACCACAACCATATCTTTTATCATGTTCATTTTATCCTAAAATGACCAACCGCTTGAGAAAATAATCCAGTTATTGGAAAAGACATTCGAACCCAATGTACTAGCACATTAAGAACAAATAGTAGAAGCCAAGAGGAACAGAGTAACCTTTGGAAAGACTAGAGAGAAAATGGAAGCATATGATTACAGACTTCGTCATTAGGATTATCAAGATCACGTCAAAGATTAGTAACTCTTAGTTAAATAATTCAAGGATTTTGGTGCCAAGGAGTTTGTGAAAATAGTGAGTCCCATTGACGTTGAAGATTGTTTGAATGGTGGAGTATGTATTTTAGACAGACCAAGTTATTCACATGGTAGGTTCTTAAAGTATCGGTTTGTATTCGTTTGGCGTCTAAACTATGTAACTCTTATGGAGTGGTATTCGGTGTCCGTTGTGGTATCGATGTGAGTCACAAGGAAGTTGCTTTCGAAAACCTTTCGTGATGCGACCTGTTAGAGCAAGTTTGTTTAGAATGGTGAGTAGATGTTGCTGGTATAGAGAAGAAATTTTCATATGGGAACGTGTGAACTCTATGTATGAGAAGTTAGAGGGTGACATAATTTTGTTGTTTTTGGTTGAGTTGCGTAGTAGCTTAGTGTGAGTACGTGGGAGGAATAAGTGTTTGGATGAGAAGAGTGGAAGCGTAAGTAAGATTATACGAACTCGTGGGTGTGATTTTTGTAAATGACCTTGAGAGTATTGAGTGTCTTGGTAGAATGTCGGTAAGATAATGTAATTAAAGAGCAAAAATGATTCTTGGTTCAATTGTGTGACAGAGAATGTGTGAAAGGATTGAGTGATGATAATAAGTGACTTATTAATCAGGAGTTATTACTGTTCAGTTAAAGGATTGTAGGGTGGATGGTACGTACGTGAAGGAAATATGTGATGAGGTTATGATTGGATTCATATGAGTAAGCATATACCTGGGGAGCGCTAAGTCTGTGTGGTATGTTTAGCCCTAGTAACTCATTAAATTCAAGTGGCGGTGCTAATCTTGATGGTCGTAAGGCTAGAGTAGTCCAACATAATGTGGTGATGTGATTTCAACTTAATAGTCGTTAATCGATCGGGAAGTAGTCTTCGACGTACATTTGAATATGGCAATGAGTTGATTTTTGGTAGAGTGATAGTCTTTCCAGACAAAAGTGGAGAATGTTCGAAATCTGTCTCGGTGGTGGGATAGTTTAGAAATGCATGATCGCTTATGCAAGTCGAACTCAATGAAAGTTGTGTTTCGGAGCCAACGTGTTCTCAATGATAGACTGGGGTCATGATACCACAAAATTGAAAGTGCGAGAGTTAGATATACCCAAGACTGCCTTTAGGACTTGTTACGAGCATTATGAATTTGTGGTGTTGTCTTTCGAGTTAACGAATGTACTTGCTGTGTTTATGGACCTGATGGATCGGGTGTTTAGAAGCTTTCTAGACCAATTTGTAATTGTGTTGATAAACGATATTCGGTTATATTCTCAGAGTGAAGAGGAACACAGAGAACATTTAAAGATTCTATGCAGGTCCTGAGAAAGCACAGTTGTATGTAAACCTTGGTAAGTGTCAGTTTTGGATCGGGTAATGTTTTTAGGTCATGTTATATTTGGAGAAGAAATTCAATTAAATCTAATAGAGGTTGAAGTAATAGTTAATGACAAGAGGCTAACTAATGTGTTAGAGATACGAACTTTTTGGGGTGTCCCCGAACTTTTTGCGGTGTCCCCGAACTTTTTGGGGCTACCTGGTTATGTGACATGGTCCTTGAAGATTTA
>JAUMHN010027546.1:0-29489 GCA_032360265.1 Heliamphora ciliata | reverse complement strand
AACATTATTTTTAAACTAAGATTTATTTGATTAATTAGTTTTAAATTTAACATAAGTATTTTAACATAGTTTAAAAAAAAGTTTCTTACGTATTTTATTTTTCTTATATATTTACATATTTATGACTTTTAGTTAAAGCAAGTTTTAAGTAAAAATAAAATGGAAAAGAATAATAAAGAATGATATAAATCTTTTACAAAATTTTAGGAGTTAAATATAAAATATTTAGCTAATTATTACTTCGGGAGTCATACTAAAGCTAGTATTTTATTGTGTTTAGATTTGAAAATTTACTGACTAATACACGCAAAAGTCAAGTGAGTTTTCTGATATCAGAGTTGGTTGAGTTTTCGATTATCGCTTTATAATGATGTTAAGGTGCACCACAACTATATTGTTGAAATAATTATGAAAATGTGATATGATAAAGATGAGAATGATAGTATAAACGACGTCCTGGCCGCTGGTGGACGATAAAATATACCAGCGAGGTAATGTAATAAGGGCGGCGGGTCACGGCCATGTGACTAGAAAATAATCATTTTTTACTGCGGAGTAGCTCCCTGGATTGTTGGTTGAACCGTTTATTTGTACATCATTCTAATAATTGAAAGCGAATAATAACTCAGATATCTATGCATTCATACTATCTTTGCTAATGAATGTTGAATAATTTCAGGTGATACTTGCATGCATGGAGGAACCGGTAGCAAGGAAAAGATGGTTTAATTTATTCATAATTTTGTTTCAAGTTCTGTAATTGTTGTAAATTCTGTATCTCATCATGTTGTTTAAACGTTAGAACACACAATTACCAAGCTCTAAAGATTTTTAAAATGAGATCACTCGGAATGTTTAAAGGAAGTGATTTATTTTCAATGAATGATTTACTTTTGTTTCAAAACTGGAATGACTAGAATGAGATTGTATGAAAAATAAAGAAAGAAAGAGGCCTCAGGTGGGTTTTTAACTCACTAGCCGGTCACGGACGCTGTTATGAGAAATGGGTCGTGACATGCACTCTAACCCATAATCTTAAGACCTTCTTACATTAAGCTCCTGCTATTAAATGCTTACAATTTCTCCTCACGTTAAGATTCTCGATACCTGCCAATTAAATTTAATTACTGATAATTTAATTTAATCGGTATCTTGATATTCCTTAAGCCCTTCCGCTTAACTTATTTGACCGTCGGATAATCAAATCCACCTACAGGATTTTACCCGGTCAAAACTTATAAGTTTTTTTAGGAGGGTATCATCAATTTCGATATTTTGAAACGTAAATTTCGTCAATAATTAATATTTGCTATATAAATAATACCGCTATCGAACTTATCGAGAATATAGACCCATAAAAGATTACACCCTTTAATGAATCAAAAAAATAAATATTAAATATATGCAAATCTATAATTATTTCAGAATTAAGAGAATAAGCACTATTGATAATAACCTTAGGTGTGAATTAATTTATTTAGTCAGGATGAAACTAATTACCCCAAATGTCCCGTTCAATACATACAAAGTGTACTAGCACAGAGAGTTGGAACAATAGACGACGTTATTATCTGTTCTCTGTAACCAAGATAGGTCTACTAAAACTTTGTACTACAGTCGTACCGATAGTATGCTCATTTTCATTTAAACTGTGAATATAAAACTTATATTCTCCAATAACTTAAAATTTGATCTTCTGTGTGTAAGTCATACTCTACACATCAGATTAAATACTATACAAAATATCGAATATCCATACATAATATTGAAAAAATGATATACATACATTACTCATAAAGATTCTCATAAAAATAAAAAATTAATTTTATTAAAATAAAATTAAATACTAAAAATATAATTTTTAGTATACCAATCTTAACAACATGTGGGTAGACTATTGAGTGGGTGGGTCGATAAGGAATGGCAGACTATCGAAACTGATAGGTTACTGCACGGGGATGTGCAGCCCTAAGGGAGTGAATTGTGATTTCCTAGTATTTCACATCGGAAAGAGAGAGGGAGTTCCTACGCTACAAAGAAAAAATCTTGAACCCTTACATAGCAACGAGGTCTTTTCCTAAATAGTAGAGACCCTACCAAAATTTCGCAGTTAAGCGTGTTTGGATTGGGTAATGTAAGGATGGGTGATCCTCTAAAAAGAACAAAATCGTAAGAGCTTTTACCCAAAACGGATAATAGCATTGCCACGAGAAGGGTCGGGGTGTTACATTATCTTAGTACCTAGGAACCCTCAAAACCTAAATGAAGCTGTCATAGATGAGCTGCCTACCTATCCTCTATCTATGTAAGCACCTTTTGACATTGGACTCTATAGTTTTACCAATGAAAGTTTTGAAAGACACCATGACCCCTAGGCCTACTAAGACCCCAATCTGGAAATAAAAAATCAGTATGCTTTCCAATAGTGTTATAAAACTCGGCAGTGTTTTGACCCTATCAATAAGGAATGTTAATAACGTTTTCAAACAATTAGACTCGCTCCTAATCATATTAATTCGTTTGCACTTTCGATACAACTAAGATCAAAACCAAATGCCTCTTTAAGAAAATAATCTAAAATATCCTCATGAGATGACGATAACATACTAAGAAAACCAAGCGTAATGAGAACACTAAAACAAAGTTCTCCTTAAAACTGTACCCTAAACCCAACCCGCTTCAAAGATCTTAAAATGAACAACTCAGGAGAAAAAGCTAAGAATAAAAAAAAAATCTTCTTAAGATCATAAAGATGAATGACAACAATGACCAAAGGCAAGGGAGAATATAGCCCTAATTCTGAGGAATCGTCGAAACATAAAAGAGGTAGTCGTGACCTCTCTTTAACTACTCCTTACGTGTTTATATATAAGTTGATCCAATTTGACGCTAACTTTTTTATATACTGTCTCACTTTGTTAAGAAAATATGTCACATGCCCAACTCTGGTCCTAACATAACCACATATGAAAATAAGTCAAAATTTGAGTTACGTACGAAGAGCGGCCAATACGTATCATAGACTGTCAAGAAAAGCGACTCCGCAACAAAGTTATTTCACTCGACAAATTGTGGCAAACAACCACTATGGGGGAAAAAGCTATGTGAGAAAAGATAATCGACATGAACCACAAATGTTCAGAGCTATTCACATGACTCGGGTTAAGTTTGGAGGACCAAACTTCTTAAAGGTAGGGAGAATGTGACACTCGGTATTTAAAATAACAGAAACAATAAATAATGTTCAAACTATAAAAAAATATAATAATACTATATTACAACAAAAAAAAATAACTTATAAAAAATATAAAAAAGTTATAATAAAAAACGAATTTTTATATTTTATATGCAACTATGAGTTGTAGTTAGTATTTTAATAGTTTTAATAAAATATAAGTTAGATAAAATATTTTTGTGAAAATTAAAATTTAAAAAAATGCGACGATTCAAACACTAATAAAATAATAAACATTATTCTTTTTGAAAAATTAAGGCCACCTATTATTTTATAACCATGATAAATATGATATTTTGAAAAATAATGATAATAAAAGTTAGTTATTGTTTTAAATAATCATAATTATAAAAAGAAAAATAAATAACAAGTAATTTATAGAAAGATCCAAAATAAAATTCTTAGCAAATCCTTATGTTTAATTTCAAAATTTAAGTAAAAAAATATACATTTAATTAAAATTTAGATAATCAAATATCAATATAAAAATTTATTACATGGTTAGAAAATTTTTATCCAAATTCTGATTGCACGACAATTCTTAAAATGACATTAAATCTAAAATTTTAAATTAATTTAAATTAAAAATTTTACATGAAAAATTTTACCATATATTAATTTTCAACTAGCGTGCACTTGGCATACATGCAAAAATCAGTTGATGCATGAAGGACAGGTGTCCCTTAACTCCTTCAATAAATATCCATCTCGGTGAAACTCAAGCACATGCCAACCATCGGAGACTCCATTGCTAAAAATAAAGAAATAATGAAAAAAAAATCCTTTTAAGGGATATTATATATAATATTATATATATTCACAAAGCTGAAGCTTAAAGCATCAAGGAGGAGGAAAACAGTAGCTTTGACCGAAGTTGAAGGAGGAAAAAGTCGCTGCAATTCAGTCGTGCACCTCCGCCACCAGCCACCGTCACCCCCTGCTCGTCGACGACGCCAACTGCCAGTCTCCGTCCACCGACACCGGTGCCACCCCTTCGGCGACACCAACCCCCGGCGAACCACCTTCTCAATCTCTCTCTCCTTCTCTCTCTCTTTCTCCCTCTCCCCATGTGTATCCCCCTCTCCACATATTGTTTGCATATCCCTCGGGCGCCACTACTACGGCACACAGGCACCTCCACACCATACTGCCACCACCACACCACATGAACACATCGGCATCACCGAACGCCTTCATGAAGGGCTTGTGCTTGTTTGTTTGGGGTTTTGCGTGTGTATTGTGTTTGGAGCTGGGTGTGTGTGTTTTAAAGCACTGTGTGTTCATTTGAATTATGCAGTGTGTGTTTGCTTGAGTTGTGTGGGTACTGTGTGTTGATCGTGTAGTTTGTGTGTGTAAGTTTATTGTGTGTGTTGTTTATTTAATTTTAATTGTTTAAATTAAAAGAAAAATAAATAATTTAAATTTTTTTTTAACAAACTCAATGATAAATTTTGTTATGTGGATTTTAGAAATTTAGAGAATAAAATACAAAATTTTTAACATGTAGGTAGAATAAAAGACTTTTTAAAATATTAACGAATTAGACCAACTTTTTATTAAAATAAGTGTTTAAAAGGTTTTTAGACTGTTGAAAATTGAAATACATATTCAGATACAAAAACAATGTAACGAGCAACAACACGTGTGAAAGTATGTTATGTTATTAAAAACTGTGACTTGAGAGTACATTGTGTTTTAATAAATTGTGTGTAATGATACATACTGTGGTAATTATACATTGACATACTTACTTTTCTATTCATTAATATATATATACACACACAATATGATCAGGAAATTTTTATAAACTTTGCCACAATTTTTTTAAAAGTCTATATTTCGTATGATTTCATTAATTTTATTGTACACATAGTTCATGTTAATTATCACTTACACTACATTTTACATACAACAAGTTTTATTATACCTTAAACACAATGTTATGAATTTTTATTCAAACATACTATATTTTATTTTTGGGAATTGTGGGCTTTTAAAGTAATCTTATGTTTAAAATAGAAATTTAAGATAAATTCTAAACAAGAATTTAAAATGTATTTTTATCTTTAAGCTCTTGAAGTTTAGACTTTTCTTTTTATACCAAAAATAAATATTTTATTAAGAAATGTAAGCATAAAGATTTTTTTAGAATAAGTATTAACTTCCTTTTTAGATAAATATTATAATACTTATCTTAGAAAATAAAGTAGATCAATCGGTTCTTATGAACAACGGTATAAATATCGTACTGAAGCTTGTATTTTTATTTCGTTTAGACTTGGGATTATTGAGCAAAATTTATTGATTCTTGCAAACGTCAGGTGAGCCTTATGATATGTGAGACTCAATTTCATTTTATTTTATGATATATACATATTGATGTATTTTTTTCAATATATATACATCCCCAATGCGAGATTTATGCTTCATTGTCATTGCACCGCATGTTATATGTGTTATATGCTTGTTCGGGGTTTAGAAAGACCGTTTGTGCATCTTTTTTATTTGTTGGCTGGACAGTGAGGATTCAGTCGACTGAGGGAGTGATTTCAGTCGACTGAATGCCTACTGTTATGGTTCAGTCGATTGAGTTGAGGCGGTGAGGTGTTTTTGGCTTTTCTAGTAACATTCCAATCGACTGGATGGCTGGATTCAGTCGACTGATGTCCCTCTAGAAGCTTTTCAGTCGACTGACCTATGTGGTCCAGTCGACTGACCTTCTGTGTTTTAGCGTGGCCTATAAATATCCACCTTTTGGCAGATATTTTCATATCTTGATTTCTTTCTAGCTAAGTTTTCTTTTCTCTCCACCTCTCTCTAGACTTTTGAGGGCCTGAGGCTTAGTTTTTCACGTTCTATTAGTGGATTCTTGCTGTCCACGCTGTGGGCTCCACTTTCATCTAGACAGAATCTCATTTCGATGAAATTCGTGTTTACACGTGGGTCGAGGCGTCGAGTTTTTGACTCACCGAGGTAGGATCCTTGACTATGTTATCTTTAAAGGGTGCTATGTGCAATTATATACTTTTTCACCGGTTAAAATTTCTTGAAAATGCTTTAAATATCATGTTTTATGATTAAACCATGTTTGTTTGGATGAAAAAGCATGTTTTACGCTTTTTCTTGATTTATTACATGATATTGAACGTGCAAATGGTCATGGTTTTCAAAAGGGTGATCTTAAAATCGGAGGGCTTATGAGAATCTTGAAAAATGTGTTTTGGAGGTTTGGAGCTAACTCTCGAGGTTGAATCTCAACTTTTAAACGTTTTGATGAAACGGTGGAAAACATATTTTTAAGGTTGTTTAATCTCCATGTTGATGGATGGATCTTTATACATGTTTAATGTATAATTGTGGAAATATTTTCGTAGTCGAGCTACGGGTTAGTTTTTAAATGATTCTATAGATGTACCGGGATAGTGGGTATTTGGCACGAGTTGCCCTCCGTGAAAATTCGAAAACGTGCGCATAGTAAGTACCTTTGTCCTTCGGGATAATTCTCGTAAAGAAGGGGTGGGTGCTTTGTTTCCCCTGGGTTTCACACTTGTAAATGAAGTAGTTACGTTGTGGTAATCTCGTATAGAACTTGTCATTATCTAACAGGTCTTAAATGGTTCAAGGATAGGTAGTGGACGAGAGTCTATAGTTATTACCTCTGTTTTTTTGTGACGGAGTCGGTACATAGGATTCATTTCTCTTTCCTCGATTGTGTGATCCGAGTGAAAAATGACATTTTGGTTACTGCTTTTCTTTAACTGTGAAACCTTATTTGCATTGTTTAAATGCTTGATTTTGTGGATGAAAAACCATTTTTGGAGGCTTTTGAAAGTCTGATGAAAAATGTGGAGTTTTATAAAATAAAACCTTTTTGAGACTCATGTGGATGAGTCAAGTTTATATTATGTGATTGCATATCCTGCTTTACTGTATCATTGTCTATTTCTATTGGGTTTCGACTCATGATGTGAAATTTTGTTAAACCTTTTTCAGGTAATGATGTGGATGACCACGAGGAATAGATCTAGTGGTGTCTGTGGTGGCAGGTGGCGAAAGACTTTGTTTAGTTTTTCTTTTGTATGCCTATTTTTGAAGGCATGCTTTGTTCGCCTTAGGGAAATATATATTGTATGCATGTTGAAGCTGCATGTCTACTGCTTATGAGGGATGAATCTTGGGTATTTTTGTTAATTTCAAAGGCTATATTTAACTGTTTAAACAAAAAAAAATCTATTTTCATAAAATTGGTGTTTGATGGACTGTTCACATGACCCTAGAGTTCGGGGTATGACAACTTGGTATCAGAGCTATGGGTTCGAATACCTAAGAGCCATGGGAAGAGGGTGCATCACCTTGTGAGAATGATTGCGTGTGCTTGATTGGCTGTGTTTAAAGTTTTTATAACATGAGCATGATATGCTAGTTGGTGTATACGTGAGTATAGAGGTTGAACCTTAGGATGGATGAGTCTTGTCTTAGGGCATTTGGATCAACAAATTTGGAAGCCAAGTTAGAAATGCGTTTGGCTGACGTGTTTTCTAGCAAGGAATCTGAGTATGTCATCCAAATTGAACCGTCCGTCTTGTTAGTTCTCCTCGGTATATGAGCTGTGTTTACATAATCTGATATGGCTATGTGCTTAGCATGATTATGTGTGGCATGATAACATGTTGCATGAGAGCTTATGTTGTTATGCTTTCTTCATATAGAATTATATCCACACGGGGAGGACGGGGACGGAATCGTGGCCGAGGCCGTGGCTGAGGCCATGCATAAGTTCAGGTTCTGGAAGAAGGGGACGTTCATGCCCCACAAGAACAAGTGGGCGGTGCTGACGTTGTACAGGAAATGCTGGCTACCATGAGAGCGATGGCTGAGGCGGCTAAGGCTGGAGTAAGGGCTCTTGAGCCAAGGGTTTTATGGAAATGAGGGAATTTCAGCGGTTGGATCCTCTAACTTTTTCTGGAAAGCCAGACCCCAAAGTTGCTACTGAGTGGTTAGAAGTAACCACGACGATCTTCAATACCTTAGAGACCGAGGAGCATGTCCTGCGTGTAAGGTTGGTAGCGTTCCAACTTCGGGAGGATGCAAGGGAGTGGTGGAAGTTTGCTAAAACCACAGTGGACGATACGTGGGCCGCTTTTACTAGGGCCTTCCTGGAGAAGTATTTCCCGAGTTCTTCGAGAGATACATACCGGGAGAAGTTTCTTTCTCTTTGTTAGCCTAAGGGCTTTTTTATTTTGATTTTGATGATTTTATAATTTATTTTTTAAGAATAAATGGCTTTAAAAGAATAATATCTTTATATTTTTAAAATAAAAGTGTCAATACATTTTGAACAAATGATTTGACACCTTAGCCAAAAAAAAATCACTTATCTCTCAAAAGGATTAAAACACTTAAGTATTCTTGCATGAGAATATTTAGTGTTAAACTCAATTGACAAATAAATCAAATACTTTTAAGGCAAAGTATACTTGAATCACATTAAGTGTATCATTCTCTTTGAATAAATGATTTGACACCCTAACAGTTTCATGAAGTTATCTTTCAGGTATCAAAGTTAGTGTCGATACAAACAATTTTTGTGTCAACACAAAAGAGTTGCAGCTCTCAGGACTCAAAATTAGTCGACACAAATAAGTTTTGTGTCGACACAAAAGTGTTTCTCACTTTTGGTATCCAAAATTTTGGGTCAACACAAATGAAATCGTATCGACACAAAAGAACCAAGGCCACCTGCAGCATTTGAGGTATCGACATCAATTGAAGATGAGTCGACACAAAAGTCCCGAGCCTGCCTGAAGAATTTGTGGTGTCGACACCAGAGATCTCAAGTGTCGATACAAATATACCGAGGCTTTCTACAGAATTTAGTGTCGACACCAAAGAAGACATGAGTCGACACAAAGTGACTTTTTCGGATGCTGAAGTTTCAAACGAGTTGACACTAGATTCAAATGTGTCGACACTAGATTCAAATGTGTCGACATCATGATGTTGGTAAGGTAGAGTGCAGAAATTGTGTCGAGCTCTCAGCAAATTTGTGTCGACCCAACCACTTAAAAGATTTTGCCCAGACATTTTGTGTCGACACCAAAAGTTATTGTGTCGACACCGATAATGGAAATTCAAATTCACGGCAGACTTTAACGGTTGAATTTTTGGCATTTATTGCTCACACCTACCTCCAACGGTTATGAATGCACAAGAGCTTATATAAAGAGTAACTTCTCAGCATTTACTCTAACTGGAGACATGAATTTACTATTCTATTGTTTAAATCAAACTTAAAATTCTCAAGCTCTCATTTATTACTGAATCTCCAACTCTTGTCCATCATCTCTTTTTACTTTCTCATTTATTGTAAATTATTTCTGTAAAGAGAGTGAGTGTTTCTCGTTTATATACTTCATTTATTGTAATCAAGGGTGAGTCACCCTTTATCTTTTGAGTGAGTGAGTAAATTTTATCAAAGAAGAGTTCAAGAGAGATTAGAAGAAAACATGGGTTTATTTTTATAAGATCTTCTTAAAGCTGTTTTAGGCTTGTGAATGTGCCCGTAAACATTCGGTTTACTCAAGCGAAATCTTGAAGTTGTAAAGGCTTGGAGAGCGCCTGTGAAACATTCTAGATAGTGAAAATACTCAAGGGAGAACTTGAGGAGTGGACGTAAGTTTGGAAGAAGTCGAACCACTATAAATATTTGGTGTCTTGTTCAATCTCTCTATCCCTAACCTCTTTAATATTTGCATTGCTTTAATCTTTGATTAAATTGCTATATTTGTTTGTTTTATTAAAAGATTTTCGAAAAAGTTTTAATATTGTTATTTTTTTAAGACCCAATTCACTCACCTCTTGGGTTGCCTAGAACTAACAATTGGTATCAGAGCTTGAGCTCTTATTTTTGACTTAACAGTTTAAGAGTTTATATGGCAACCACTAACATTGGATTTATCCAATCTGAAGATCAGTCGACCAATAGACCTTCCTTGTTTAACGGAACAAATTACAATTATTGAAAGGCTAGAATGAGAATCTACATTCAAGCCGTAGATTACGACATTTGGTGGGTTATCATAAATGGACCCAAAAGACCCACCAAAACTGTTGAAGGGCTGCTGTCCCTAAACCAGAAGCTGAATGTACTGAAACTGATATTAAGGAGATACAAAAAAATGTTAAAACTATGAATCTCTTATATTGATCACTTGACCTAAATGAGTTCAATAGGATCTCTACATGTGACACTGCTAAAGAAATATGGGATAGATTCGAAGTTTTCCATGAGTGGTTAATTCTTCATCATGCTTAAGAAGTTCGTGGTCGTGGTCAAAATTCTTCGTTTGATGAGAGAGATGACATAATCTGGATTCTAACATTTTGGTGGGGAAAGTTGGCATGGATATCAATGCGTACAGACGTACATTGTTCGCTTGTATAATATGTCAGGTGTCATAAGCTTGAGGTTGTCTCTTGTCTTTCACTTTCCTACTGTTGGTATAAATCTTTTGTGTTGGCTTAATAAGGTTTCAACATCCGTTTTGATGATAGCAAATTTAGGTATCTAATTGTGCAATTAAGCTTATGTACATGAAATTCATAATAAAGCTCAATTATTGATGAAACTTGGAAGCCATGAAGTATGAAAAACGAAACATCTTTGCTACAAGTTATTGAGCAAATGAAAACAAAAGTTGAAGACTTAGTTAATTTTTAGATGTATTGAAATTTGGAACTATGTAAGTTCACAATCTCATGATTATAGTTCTTGAAGCTCATAAGAGACCTTAGATGGACCATAGGTTTCTTAAAAACTCATGAAAAACATTTTACATAACAATGATATACTTTGAAGTGTTAGAATATTTTTAAAAAGGAAAAATCTGGTTTATAAAAAGTTCAGTCGACCGAGGCAGGGAAGTTAATCGACTGGAGTTGTTCTGCCAAAATTGTTGTTCGATGGAAAGGCAGTTCAGTCGACTGGCTTGACGAAATTTGAATTTTTGACTCTAACGGCTAGTTGAAAATTTTCATATTTATCCCAACAGCTAGTTCAATTTTTTTTGCCTATAAATACAGCATTTGAGCACTATTAAAAGCATCAACAAGCCTTTCATCTTATTCTCTCCTGTGCATTTAATTTGTGCTATAAAATCTTTTATTCTTCTATTCATATTTTGATAGAAATCCCTAGAATACTCATTGAGCTTCATTTGATATATTATTGAGAGTGAACTAGTGTACAATATCTTATATTCATTTGCTTAGTGAAGGAGCTTTCTTTTGTACACTTTCTATTTCATTCTTGTTGTACTTGAGGCTAGGGTTTAGCCTTGTTAAAGTGAGAGGATTCACTTAGTGTGAAGAGCTAGAGTGTTCTTAGTGTAAAGGCTTTTCCACCTAGTGAATGAGAGAGGCTTCTCTGCCTTAAGGAGGGAGTATTAGATTCCTCAATCGGCACATATAAGATAAGAACGTAGGCCGAAGCGCCGAACTTCGTAAAAGTCTTAGTTTTGTTCTCTCTATCCCTTAAACTCTTTAATTTCATTATTGATTGATATATTGTTGTTTATCTTTTATATTAAATACAATGTGAATCAAATTGAATCGATATCATTTGTAATTTTTAATTGGAATATTCGGTAAAAAATATTTAAATACCCAATTCACCCCCTCTTGGGATTGCACCACACTCACAATTGGTATCAGAGTTTAGGTCACATTTTTACCTAAAAATTTTTGTGAAAAGATCTATGGCTAATCTTAGTGCATCCCTTTTTGGTGAAGGTCAATCCTCTATAAGACCTCCATTCTTTTGTGGTGTTAATTATACTTTTTGGAAACAATGAATGAGAATTTTTATTCAAATAATAGATTAGAGAGCTTGGAGAGTAATTTTCCAAGAAAATTGCTTCCCCACTAAAGTAGTTGAAGTTAATGAGGTTCCTAAACTCGATGAAGATATGAATGATAATGATATGAAATTACTTCAAATAAGCTAAAGTGCTATGAATGATTTATATTGTGCCTTTGATGCAAATGAGTATAACCGTATCATGACTTGTAAAATTGCAAAAAAAATTTGAGAAAAATTGGAAATTACCTATGAAGAAACTCAAGATGTTAAAGATTCTAGAATTGATAGATTGACTAGTGAGTATAAAAGATTTGAGATGATTGACAATGAATCTATTTCAAGCATGTATACTAGATGTACTCATATTATAAATTCTCTTAATACTCTTGAAAAAACTTACCCATCTTATGAATTGTTAAGAAAGGTACTCAAAACTTTGTCGTCTATATGGGAAGCTATGGCAACAGCTATTGTGGAGGCAAGAAATCATAGGGTGATGACATTGGATGAGCTTATATGAGGTCAAAATCAATGAACGGGTTAACGAGAAAAACAAAGCCAAAAAATCTATTGCCCTCAAAGCCTCCAAGGATAGTTCTAGTGATGAGGAAGATGAAGAACTGTTGGAGGCAAACTACCAAGATCATTGAATTGTAAACGATTTTTCAAAAAATAAAAATTAGACAGGCAATAGGCAAAACAGGCTCTAGATAAAATTTTTTTTGATGTCGAACAATCAAAAATAAACTCATGCCACCACAGTTAATTCAGATGAATACCTTATGATCGATTCTCTAATTACGAACTTTCATTTCCCGAGTTGAAACTCTAGTTAGACCTTCTACTGTATTCCCAATGTGATTCCTGAACGTAGTGTGGACTACGATCCTTCGAAAACTGGTACTGGTAGAACCTGGACAATCTTAGTCTTTGAAGATAACTTATGAATTTGGTTCAATATACCTGCATATTTATAGGGCTACAGTAGGAACATGTAAAGTAATTATGACTTAAACTTCTAGTTTATTCCAGATACCTATCCAGCGATTTTCGTAAATATACAAACTTTTCAGCGATTTCTATAATTATGAAAACCTTATAACTGTTTCTACAATTTTTATAAAACACAAAATTACAGTTCACACCACAAAAAAACTGTAACTGCATTCTTAGCCATAATCTCAAGAATAATTTGCATTGAGCTCCTGTTATTAAATGCTTAACTCATCTCCCCACGTAAGATTCTCAGTACCTGCCAATTAAATTTAATTAGTGACAATTTAATTTAATCGGTATCTTGAAATTTCTTAAGTCATTCCGCTTAATTTATCTGATCGCCGGATAATCAAATCTACCTATATGGTTGGGCCCGATCAAAACTTATAAGTTTCTTTAAGGGGATATCGTCAATCCTGAACAACCGAGATGTGAATTCTGTCAATAATTAATATTCACCATATAATTAATACTGTTATCCAACTCACTAGGACTATAGACCCATATAAGATTGCAACGAGTATTAAATATATGCAAATAATAATTATTTCAGGATCAAGGGTATAAACATTATCATAATAATCTTGAGGTATGAATTATTTTATATAGTCATTATAAAATTAATTACCCCAATGTGGTCCTATTCAATACACACAAGTGTACTAGTACAGCGAGTCGGAACAATAGACGACGCTATTATCTATTCCCTGTGACTAAGACATGCCTACTAATACCCTGTGCTACAATCGTAATGATGGTTTGTCTAATTCCATCTAAACTGTGAACAATAATTTATATTCTGCAAGAATCAATAATCTAGTCTTCTGTATGCAAATCATACTTTACACACCAGATTAAATACTATACAGAATAAAGGACAACCATGCAAAATATTAAAAAAATAATATTGCATACATTATTCATTAAGATTCTCATAAAATAAAAATTAATTTTATTAAAATAAAATTAAATACTAAAACTAAAATAAAATTTATGATTTTTAGTATACAACCCTAATAATCTCCCACTTATACTCAAAACCATGCTGCCATACATTTGACTCTTATGCCCTCTACATGACTATCGAAAGCCCTAGCTGGTAAGCTCTTTGTAAAATGATCTGCATGGCTGTCTTCTGATACAATCTTGGTTATAGCAATATCACCCATTTGTACAATTTCTCGTATCTGCTGATGCTTACGCTCAATGTACTTTCCTATCTTGTGGACTTTTGACTCCTTTGAGTTTGCAACCGCTCTGCTATTATCACAATAAAGTGTCATAGTCGACTGAACTGAAGGCACCATATCTAGACCCAACATGAATTTACTAAGCCAAACGACCTCCTTGACTGCTTCACAAGCTGCCACGTATTCGGCCTCCATGATGGAATCAGCAATACAGGACTGATTGATACTTCTCTAACTAATAGTTTCACCTCCTAAGGTAAACACATATCTTGAGATAGACTTACGTGAATCTTTGTCTGACTGAAAATCTGAGTCTGTGTACCCTAAAGGTACTAGACTGTCTGCCTGGTAAATCAACATATAATCCCTAGTCCTTTTTAGGTACTTGATTATATTTTTTACCGTATGTCCAATGCTTTTGCCCTGAGTTAGACTGATATTTGCTAACCATGCCAATAGCAAAGCAGATGTCGGGCTTACTGCAAAGCATAGCATACATGAGGCTTTCTACTGTCGAAGCATAAGGAATTACCTTCATCTTTTCTATCTCATCAGGTGTCTTAGGACACTGATCATTTGATAGAGTGATTCCATACCTGAAAGGGAGAAACCCTTTCTTGAAATCCTGCATGCTAAAACGAACAAGGATATCATCGATATACTTTACTTGCGATAAGCCCAACATTCTTTATTTCTGATCTCGCAAAAGCTTGATCCCAAGAATGTAACTGTCTTCTCCCAAGTCCTTCATATCGAACTGCCCAAATAATCATGCTTTTACTTTCGATGGGCAATGTAACACCCCGGTCCGACCCCTAGTAGTAACCACCTAGATTGTAACGACCCGACCCGGATCCTAGTTGTAACAGCTCGGACTATAACTACTCGCGGAACGATCTAAGCCCAAATCTTAGTATTAGCAACGGATAGATAATGAGAACCTAGGTCGCTACATAAACAAGAAAAACCCTAATTAACCCGAAAATCCAAAGTAACATGAAACCCAAATTATGACCCGAAAACCCTAAAAGAGACCAAATACTCAAAGGTAAGGCCCTAGCACTTAGAAAAGTCTCGGAGCAGATTAAATTAATTAAATAATATAAAATATTAAATTAAAAATGAAAAATTCCCACGACTAAGGTAAAATGACCATTTTGCCCCTAGTACAGTAAAAAGTTTTAAAAATTCAAAATTTGACACATGAACACCCAAAATCAGATATTTATATACAATTAATTAATAAAATATAAAATAACAACAATAATGACCAAAATGCCCTTGCATGGCCGGCCACCTAGGAGTATGTGCTCCAAAAAGTCACCTTTTGCCTTTTTAAGCTTAAAAATGAGAAAAAAAATTTAAATTAAGTATTATTTTGACCCAATAATTTTTATACAAGTAAAATATATAATAATATAATAATATGTCTCAACAAAAGCAAACAAATAATTATTTAAAATCTCTACACAATAAATAAGTCAAAAAATCAATTCTAGTCAAACAAGCTTAATTTAGCTTAAAAATTTACACTTATTTATTTAATTGCTATCAAAATTATAATGAATTATGAAAAGATTAAATTAATTATAAATTCATTAATATAATAGGTTTAGTAGGTTTAGGTACATAAAATTAATATTTTATGTAATTAAATACACAAAAATGCACAAAAATACCATTTAAAATCCTAATTAATTACCAAAATAGCTTTTTCTCTTCCCAAACACTGCATGGCCGAAATTCACTGTCCCAAATCTGATTTTTCATACCTCAAGCCCCTCCCACCACCCCATGCAACCAATGAAAAATTAAAAAATTCAAAATTAAGTCTTACACACAATAATTAAGCCTCTTCAATCATTTTTCTATAAAAACCAACATGCCAAACACCCTTCCACTTCATGTATTCGGCTGAGAGAGTGAGAGAGTGAGGGACCAAAATTCTCTAAGTGTTTTGAAAGAAGAAGGAGAGAAGAATAAACAAGGAAGAAAGAGGAAGGAGGAAAGGATTAAGGAAGGAGCATTGAAGCTAAGTCCATTTCTTCAACCATTTGAGCATCAAATGAGATAATCAACTCCCTCAAACCCTCTTATGTTCTCCCCCAAGATAACCCTCAATCCATCTCTATAACAAACCTTAAGAAGATAAAACAAGAAATGAATCAAAAAGGCGTCGTAGGAGGGATTTAGGGACTGTTTATGTATGAGTAAGTTTTGTATGTATTTGCATGTGTATATCTTTGAGTTTTATGGCCTAAACATGTTCTGGAGTTTTGATTTATGTGAGTTTATAACATGAATGCAAAGAAAACATGTCAAAAATGCACACAATATAAGCTAAGCAACCAAAACCCTAAGTAGCCTGATTTTCTGAACTTATTCATTTTCTGCCACTGAATTTAAATAATCATAAATAAAGGTAGAAAAATGGTATTAAAGTGATTTTTGTGTTCAGATCTATATTTTTGAGTTATTTTTCATACAAAATTGGTTTGAAGTGATTTTGTTGGGTAGAACTCTAGATATCTCATTTTTACCAAAGAGTGTCAGATCTTGACCACTCTGAATTGCAGACCTAAAAACATTAAGTTAGAATGAGAACCGAGCTTGGGTCAAAACAGAAAAATTGTAGAGAACATATTTATCTTTCAGTCCACAAAAAATGAGCCAAAAAGATGAAGTCTTGATGGATCAAAACACTTCTCAAAGTCTATATTAAGGTTAAGTGACTGACAGACCTCTCTGTCACACCTTTTTGTGAGACTTAAAACCTAATTACTTTGAAGCCAAATACACAAGTGGTAAACATGAACTTTTTAGCTAACATATTAAACTAGTTACTGAAGAAAAATCATCCCAAAATACCCTCGGATGATACCCCAAAGGTTTTAATATTCTCTGTTAAAAACACACTCCGCAAACCCTTTTACAAATAACGTTTCCTAGCTCAAAACATGAAACTTGTAGGGGATATCTTAAACTAGATGCTCACCAAAAATCAGAGCCATAGCTCTTGAATTGATACCCCAAAACAGTGGCCAACAGAGGCTCAATTCTTATGTTTTTCTCTATAAATTACTGAACCATTTTTACTAAAATAAAATAAATAACCTATTTACTTTAGGAATTGACCTTAGTGAAAAATATGAAAGTTAAAGAAAATATTTTTATCTAACTGGTGTTAAAATATCAAAAATTAAATCAATGCCTAAGTATTTCAAAACTCTGCGCAACCTTAAAACTAGCAATTAAAACTTGTACCTAAAATTGGCTAAGTGTTTGAATAGTGTGTTGCTTATGAGACTTAAGTATGTGAATCCTATATGAACTTTGTGAGTAATTAGTATATAGAAAATAATGCTTTTAACAAGATGAACTCATGCTAATGGTTCGAGTCTATGTTGCTTAAGTTGTGGTTATGTTTTACACGCTTGTACTTAATGCTTTAGCAAGTTGTACCATGTGCCATGTCATGTTTACGTACTATGCAACGATTAATTGTACACGAGAAGCATATTGCATGTCATGGGCATTTTTCCATTTCATATTGGGTTATCGGAGTCCCTTCGTATCTTTTGATTTGGTTGGGTGACATAGAAATCAATTATTCAGTGGTTGTGGATCTAGGGTGTCCCTGGTTGCCAAATGTGATATTGAATTGGAGATTGTTTATTTGAAAAAGGAGGTTTAGGCACCATGGGATCGTCACTAGCTTTAATTTAGACTTTGGGTTGACACCTAATGAGTATCCTTGTTCTTAAGGTGGGACTGGTCGACCTAGAATAAGGATGGGTAAAATTGGATAAAGGTCGGTCCCCACGCCGTTGCCATTGAGAAAAACAGCTGTGGCATAAAGCTCGGCAATGAAAATTTACTATTCGCAACAAGGCGAGGATAGGTTAAGGTGATCAAGATTCATCAAGTCTACTCTGTAATTCCTGGCGTGAAATTCATGATACTGTTCTGGAAGTAGCCTGGGTTGGGCATTCGCATTGCATTCATCTGCATCACGCACTCACGTTTCGGTTCTTATATGTGCTCATCTTATTGAAAATGATAACTAGCCTATATCTCTGTTCCCTTAATTTTGCATTGGGTGTTATATGATATGTATTATAGAATATCTGGTCGTGAGTTTGTTAGACGGTTTAGAGAATTTGCTTCTGGGCTCCGGCTCATGGCATTTATGCCACAGGTGAAGAAGAAGAAGAACATTTTGAGGAAGGCGCGTTTGTTAAGGAAGGATACCTTGAAGAAGGGGGAGTATCCCAGGAACAAGATAATCCCAATGACACAGTTTGAAGACGTAGGACGTCTCTTTTTGATCTTTTTAGCTAAGAAGATCCTACGACAAGGATACTTTTGGATGACAATGGAGACGGATTGTATACAGTTTGTGCGACAGTGCCATAAGTGTCAGATTCACGAAAACCTCGTGCACGTTCCTCCGTCTCAACTGTACAACCTGACGTCACCATGGCCATTTTCAGTATGGGGCATCGATGTGATTGGCAAAGTAACACCAAAGGCATCTAATGGACACCAGTTTATCTTAGTGGCCATTGATTATTTCACCAAGTGGGTAGAAGCTGCTTCCTACTCAGTGTTGAAAGCCTCCCATGTTGCCAAATTCATCAAGTAAAATATCATTTGTCGGTACGGAGTCCCTCACGAGGTCATCTCGGATAATGGTTCACATTTCCAAGGGGAAGTCTTGGACCTTTTCAAGAAATACCGGATAGTGGCTCACAAGTCCTCGCCATATCGGCCGCAAACCAACGGAGCAGTCGAGGCAGCAAATAAGAACATCAAGAAAATTCTACAAAAGACAATCAACTCACACAAAGATTGGCTGGAACATCTACCATTTGCACTCTGGGGTTACCGAACGTCAATCTGAACTTCAACTGGGACTACGCCACATTCTTTAGTGTATGGGATGGAAGCCGTCCTTCCCAGTGAGGTGGAAGTCCCTTCGCTAAGGGTAATGGTCGAGGCCAGTATTTCAGAAGTAAAATGGCAGAGGAACCGAATGGAAGAGTTGCTTTTGTTTGATGAAAGAAGACTACAAGCCCTATTTCATGTACAAGGTTACCAAAGGAGGATAGCTCGGGCATTCAATAAGAAGGTCAAGACTCGGGACCTTAGAGAAGGAGATTTGGTTCTCAAAGAAATCAGAGCTCCCATCTTCGACCCAAGAGGCAAGTTCAAGCCAAACTGGTCCGGACCGTTTCTTACCAAAGCCATCATGACCGGTGGTGCAGTCATTATCATGGATCTGGATGGCAATGTATTCTCCACCCCAGTAAACCACGACCAGCTTAAAAAGTACTATCCCTGAGGTAGAAATAAAGATAAAATAAAAGTTCGCTGAGTTGAAAATCGAAAAGGCGATTCAGGCAAAAGTTAGAGCAGCCTGCAAGGCCGAAAACCCGAAAGGGCGACCTCGGCAAAAGTCAAGGCACTACAAAAGGAGAGTGTTAATACCTGAGTGAAAACCAAGCTCGAACTACGTTATGGCCTTATTCCATCTTTTTACGATACGTAGGTAGCTTCTTTTAAAGAAGTCCGGCCACTTTTTTTTGTCTTTGGCCATCTTGAATTTGAATAAAACCAATGCAAATTAATCCCTGAATTTTAATAATAAAGTTATTATAACTTTGGATAAATTTAAACCATCTTAAACATAAAGTGGGAATTTATCATTACTTCGATCAGAATTACAAAGTTTTGAATAAAAAAAGGAGGGCACACAAGTTCCAAACTCTACAAAAAAAAAGAGAAAGCTGTGAAATTTTTCAAAATGAAGCAGAGATCCTCAAACTCTTCCCCTTTTCGTTGCTTGTTTCCCTTCTTCTCTATCTTTTTTTTCCCTATCTTGTGTCAACCATGTCTTGTATTCAGCAGAAAGATCGGGACACTGCAACTCGTGCATCTCCATCAATGAGCGAGATGGCCAGGCATCCTGATACTGTGCTAAAAAAGGTGCCCGCAGTGCAGAGGAAAACAAACAGCCTCGAATACTGGGAAATATGATCTGACTTCGCCCGAACTGCCGCATGATCCTATGGGGGTAGTAGAAAGTAGTCTGACACAGACCAACAAGCAGCACACCAGGATGATCCATAGTGGTTAGAGTCATAGCAGGAATCCTCCACCAAGGGCACTGCCAGGTAATGTCTGAACCAGTCAGAGAAAAAAGATATTGTCGCCAAGATGCCTCAGTGTCACATATTTGATAATGCGGGCGGTAAAGGAAAGCAGCGGCGTTGTGCTTATCAGTGGGAGGTTTTTGCACAAGGTTTACCTTTTCCATCAGTCAGATCTGTAACAAGGGTTAGAACAGTAAGAGAAAAGCTTTACAGTATGACAGAAAACTTGATACGAAGAAAGATGTTAATCTCACCTGGAGAAGAAAAGGGCTGCCAGCAAAGGTGGTGGTCTCACCACGGTAAATAGTGTCCAAGCCCAGCATTGTCCTTCCCCGTCCACATTTGGCCAGCAATGTCAACCATGGCACAACTAACCCACCCGACAGAAGGGACAAGGAGATACTAGGTGAGGAGGCAGAAGCAAAGTGCGTAACGACGACGCAGCTGACAGTCGATATCGCTGAGGTCACCAGTAGGATGAAACCTCTCAATAAGCCACGGGATGTCAAGACAGTCGCCCGAGGTTAGAAGAGAAGCCTTCATCTTGGAAAGGCCATAAAATTGCATCACTTGTTGCCGAATTGAGAGAAAAGGGGTAGGAACGATGACCGAACTCTGGGGAGACAAGTCCAAATGGCAGCGAACTCCTCCACAGTGGGGCAGAGTTCTTCAAGGCCAAATCGAAAGATGTGGGAATGTGGATCCCATAGTTGAACGGTGGCCTTCAACAACGGTTCGTCGATCTGCACGACCATGAGATGAAATAAAGAGTTGATTCTAAAAGAAGCAAAGTTCAGACGCTCGATGTGGGAGACTGCCTCAATCCATGAAGAGAGTGGGGTAGCCATTTGAGTGTAAGCAACAGAAAAGGGGAGCCTCCAGGGCTGAGTTTATAAGTTAGAAAAGGTGGGAAACCAAAAACTCACCAAAAGTCACATCCATCTTAGCGGCCGCCACCTTGTACTTGGCGATCGGTAACTTGGAAAAGTATAGTACAGTGACATCATCGCTTTGACCAGGCGGCTGCCAGGTTGAAGGTGGCGACTGCCAGGTTGAAGGTGGCGACCTCCATGTTGAAAGGGTTCTATAGAAGCGGCCGCCATGATGAAATATGAAGGGAATATTCAGTTAGCAGTTTTTGTGGCTTGTGTAAAGTGTTGACATTTATATTATACATACAAGATAGTTTGAGCAGTAAAGAAGAGAAAATCACATAACAGGTGAACATAAAATAGTAAAATGGCATGAAGGCCCAAAAATGCAATACAGTGTATCAGAATATAAACTGGGGCACCGAGGCCCGATAACCAACAAAACTGGGGCACGTAGGCCCGTGGATCAAGTGCATGTAAATGTATTTGACTGGGGCGCACAGGCCCATAAAAAATAATAAAGGCTAGGGGAAAAGAGCTCTCTCTCTCAAAGACGCCTCAGGCGGACTCGACAGGAGGGGCCAGCCTCCTTCGAGCTGTCATCCTCAAAGAGCCGGCCAAAGTCATCACCATCATCGCTGTCTGAAGAGGAAATAACTCTGGATCAGCTCCGAGCAGATGAGACAACCTCCTGGAACAGGCCTGAGAAGACGCCCGGGAACCACGGCCTCTAACCGGGGCTGGGGCATGAGGCCCAACTAGGGCCTGTGGAGGCACAACACCGGCAACTAGAGCTGGAGGCTGTTAGAAGAAAAGCAAGACTCAGAGCAAGAAAATGTAGAAAAACTAAAAAGGAACACATGAGCTACTTACAACGGCTACTGGCATGAAAGCAATGCCAGCCGCTCGCCTCGAGGCATCCATCTGTCAGACCATCAATCTTAGGCCGGGGACCATCAGCATCGTCTGGTTCACCCATGCCTGATTAAACTAAAGGAGGAAAAATAAGAAGTCAGTCGGACAAATGAAGCAGAAAATGAAAGAAATGAGTAAGGATAAGGAAATACCTGGCCAATCTCTGCACTGAACTCAGAAACTGGCGGGACTGGAACAGGAAGGGAGAGAGGGAAGCCATAGGCCACAGTCTGGATCTCCCAGGGGATCTTCGGATCTATCACCCCTTCGGCTCCAGCTCCGGGGGCAACAGCTCCAGTAGCTCCAGCAGTAGCGGCAACTCCCACTTCAGCATCAGTACCAGCATCAGCAACCTCTGGTCTCTCCTCCTACCGCCAGGACCAGCTGGGCTAGGACCAGGGGGCCCATCAGGTGCGCCCGTGCCCAGGTTGTGTAATCCCCCTCCGCCACCAGTAGCTCTGACACGGGAATTCCTGCCATCTCTAGAAGCAAGTCAGCGGCGCCTATGTGATCAGTCTGGCGCATGTAGGCTGGAGAAACCACCGGTATCCTGAAGGGATCAAGGCCGAGCGACTGACAGACCACTCGCTCGCCGAGATAGTACTCCCTACCAAATGGACCCTCCAGCAGGATCTGCCTAGAGGTGATATCTCTACTGCACATCAGATCTACGCCGGCCCGATCCTCAGCTTCTCGTCAGACATCCCAATGAACCTACAGTAATTCAAAGAATAAGTGCAAATAGACAACAGTAAGTAGTGCATACAGTACAGTATGATGACCAGTGTACAGAATACAGTGATCAGTTTGCAGAATAAAAGAAAACAGTGCAGTGAACAGCCATGAATAAGATGTAATGCAGTAGACATAGTAAAATGATACCAGGTCGGGGGTCAGTCGGTCCAGTGAAACCTGAAAGTGATCTATGTTCTTTCCTCCAGTCTTCTTCTCCTTTAGCCCACGGGACCACCGGGCTGCTCGGGGAATAACCAGATGGTCTATTGCAGAGTTCGCCGGGACATGATGCCCAAGAAACTCGTAAGTCCACAGCTGCAATAAAGAATGCGTCAATCAGTAAATAATGGATAATAGGAGAATGGAAATGAATGAAAGAATACGAAAACTAAATCATACCTCCTAAACCCTTCAGTATCCTCTAATGCTAAGCTCCTGAGGGAATCGGGTCAGCGTCCGCATGAATCCGTAAAGGGTGCCAAGAGCAGGTCCACCCCAGTCGAATGAAGCAACCCGGTCCAAATGAGCAAGGGCTCCAAGGTAATGCAGATGAATGGTATTCTCCTTGTTCGAAAACAAGGAGGTACCAAACATATACATCAAAAAGCCCCGGGCGACCCACTCGAAGTGGCGGGGCTCAAAGTAGTGAAAGTGGCGGAAGTGCTCGAAGAACCAAGTGTATCGAACCCAGTCTCTGTCCATCTGAGTAGGAACGACTTGAGAAAATATCGCAACGCATCAGTGGAGCGGCCGGCGGTCGGATCAAACAGAATGGGTGCTCCTCCAACCCGTATACCGGTAATTAGCGCAAAGTCGAGAGGCGTCAGGGTAGCCTCAAAGGTTTTAAAATGGAAGGTATTGGTGGTATCCCACCACCGCTTAGCCAAGCCCGTCAGCTAAACCCTGTCATTGCTCGTTCTACCCAACAAGGGTATGAATCGAGCAATGCCAGAGGCATCAATAATGGCCCAGCTAGAAGCAGGGAGGGCGTCATGCCACTCCAATACCTCTCTAGAGGCAGAACCTCCGAAACCTCTAACATAGCGGCCAACCTGAGAAGAAGAAAACAAGCAGAAGATATATAAAAAAAATATATTGATCAAACAAAGCAAAGTGCAGAAATGTCTAAAAGCAAACCCTAGGTTCGTGTGTATGTGATGACCCTTCGATTCTTTCAAAAGTCCTAGAAAAAGACTAGGCACCCCTACCCTAGTTCGGGCGTATGTGACGACCCTTCGGTTCTTTTAAAAGTCCTAAAAAAAGACTAGGCACCCCTACCCTAGGTTCGTGTGTAAGTGACGACCTTTTGGTTCTTTTAGAACCCCTAGGAAAAGGCTACGCACCCATACCCTAGGTTCGTGTGTATGTGACGACCCTTCGGTTCTTTCAAATGCCATAGGAAAAGACTAGGCATCCCTACCCTAGGTTCGTGTGTATGTAATGGCCCTTCGGTTCTTTCAAAAGCCCTAAAAAAAATTAGGCACCCTAACTCTAGGTTCGTGTGTAAGTGACGATCCTTCGGTTATTTCAAGCCCTGATAAGTCAGGCAAATTCTCCTACCCTAGGTTCGTGTGTAAGTGACGACCCTTCGGTTCTTTCTTTCAAAAGCCCTAGAAAAAGACTAGGCACCCTTACCTTAGGTTTGTGTGTATGTAATGACCCTTAAGTTCTTTCAAAAGTCCTAGAAAAAGACTTGGCACCCTAACTCTAGGTTTGTGTGTAAGTGACGACCCTTCGGTTCTTTCAAGCCCTGATAAGTCAGGCAAATTCTCCTACCCTAGGTTCGAGTGTAAGTGACGACCCTTCGCTTCTTTCTTTCAAAAGCCCTAGGAAAAGACAAGGCACCCTAACCCTAGGTTCGCGTGTAAGTGACGACTTTTCGGTTCTTTCAGAAGCCCTAGAAAAAGACTAGGCACCCCTACCCTAGGTTTGTGTGTATGTGACGACCCTTCGGTTCTTTCAAAAGCCCTAGGATAAGACTAGGCGCCCTAACCCTAGGTTCGTGTGTAAGTGACGACGTTTCAGTTCTTTCAAAAGCCCTAAAAAAAGACTAGGCACCCTAACCCTAGGTTCGTGTGTAAGTGACGACCCTTCGGTTCCTTCAAGCCCTGATAAGTCAAGTAAATTCTCCTACCCTAGGTTTGTGTGTAAGTGACGACCCTTCGGTTCTTTCTTTCAAAAGCCCTAGGAAAAGACTAGGCACCCTAACCCTAGGTTCGTATGTAAGTGATGACCTTTCGGTTCTTTTAGAAGCCCTAGGAAAAGACTAGACACCCCTTACCTAGGTTCATGTGTATGTGACGACCCTTCGGTTCTTTCAAAAGTCCTAGAAAAAGACTAGGCACCCTAACCCTAGGTTCATGTGTAAGTGACGAGCTTTCGGTTCTTTCAAAAGCCCTAGGAAAAGACAAGGCACCCCTACCCTAGGTTCGTGTGTATGTGACGACCCTTCGGTTCTTTGAAGCCCTGATAAATCAAGCAAATTCCCCCAACCCTAGGCTTGTGTGTATGTGACAACCCTCCGGTTCTTTCAAACCCTGATAAATCAGGTAAATTCCCCCAACCCAAGGCTTGCGTGTATGTGACAACCATCCGGTTCTTTCAAACCCTGATAAATCAGGTAAATTCCCCAAACCCAAGGCTCGTGTGTATGTGACGACCCTCCGGTTCTTTTAAGCCCTGATAAATCAGGCAAATCCTCTTAAACTTAGGTTTGTGTGTATGTGACGACCCTTCGATTCTTTCAAAAGCCCTAAGAAAGGACTGGGCACCCTAACCCTAGGTTCGTGTGTAAGTGACAATCCTTTGATTTTTGCACACCCTAGTAAAAGTCTAGGAACCTTAAACCTTAGTATGCCAGGCAGATCTCTACCTTTTTGTGTTAAAAATAAAAAATAAAAAAATATATGTAATAATAATAAAAAAGAAAGAGGCAAAGAAAATCTCCCCTTTAATGTTGGTATTTTGCCTCTTCTGTTCCAATTTTCTTCAATTTCTAAGATTTTCATGAACTTTTTAAGTATTATCTCAAATTTGTTTATCATTTTCTAGGATTTTCTTAAAATTTCTAGAATTATCTCAAAATTGTTTCTCAATTTCTATGATTTTCTAAAAATTTTCTCAAACTTTTTAGGATTTTCTAAGATTTTTCTTCTAAAAATTTGCCCAAAGTTTCTACAAATTTCCTTAATTTTCTGAAATTTTCTTTGAATTTTCTAGAATTTTTCTAAAAAAAGAAAAAAGAAAAAAGAAAAAGTGTTTTCTAAAATTTTCTCAAAACTTAAAAATTTTCTAAAATGTTTCAGTTTGTTTCTAAAAATTTTTCTAGGATTTTTTCTAAGTTTTTTTTCAAAATTTTCTAGTATTTTTCTAAAAAAAAAAGAGCTTTGAAAATTTTTTTCCTTAGTTTTATGAAATTCTGCCCCAATTTTCTAAATTTTTTTGAATGATTCCTTTTGATTTTTCTAAGATTTTGGGAACAAATTTTTGAGAATTGTTGTAAAATTTTCTTATTTTTCTAAGATCTTTGAAAATCTTTTTAACAAAAAAAAAAATCAATCCCTTAGTTTTATGTTTTTCCTAAAAATAAAATAATTTTTTTTTCAAACCCTTTAATTGCCTTTTTTATTGTTTGTTCAAAATCCTAGTGTCCCTACTGTTTTAATCTTCTTTGCAAAGGTTCCTAAATTAAGACATCAGCATCATACCATCATCATCACTCGTCATCATATCAAAACACATTATCATATCATCTGAGGGATCCTAGGCATGCGTCTACGTTTCACATATCATGAAAAATATGCTTTGAATTTGAAATAATAGGGATAGGTAACATACCGAAGGTCGCTGACGAGAGATTTGGTGGTCAAGCTCTCGCAAAAGAACGTCAGCAGCAACCGCGTCAGCAGGAGGCTCGTAGCGTCTCATCCCATGGTATACTATGCGATGAGGGATCGGATCGTAAGTATGTGGGTCAAAAGGTGCTGGATCACCCTCTTCCGTGTCCAGATCTAGAAAGTCTGCTACCGCAGCCTCGGCGGCAGCGTATACAGCCGCCTGTGCGTCAGTAGCAACCCGTGCCTCCTCCTCGGCTGCCTGGCGAGAGGCATGCTCTGTCTCAAGCAGGAAAGCATCCATCGCAGCGCTGGGATGCGTAGCAGTGACCCCACCGGTAGGCTGACTGGTGGTCGTATCCCTGAGAGTCCCCATGGAGAAACTCTCAGCAGCAGTTGGACCCCGTCGTGCCCCTAAGTCGTGGTCTCCCTGACCCTGGCCCGCCATGAAGTGGAACAGGATCACAAATAGAAGAGAGAACATCGTGAGAAAGCTAGGAAGCAAGAAAAAGTAAGAAAAGGAAGCTTGAGAGCAAGAGAGAGCGAGAGAGAGCTTGAGAGCACGAGAGAACTAGAGAGAGAGTGAAAAGTGCACAAATGAGCCAGTTTGCACATTTTAAAGATACGGATGCGCGTCTCGAGGTGGCGGTCGCTATGTTGCATGTTGGCGACCGCCATGTTCTCCAAACGTCACCTGGCGACTGTCATGTCTTAGGGATTTTTCTCGGTGGCCGCCATGTCATAGGGGTTTCACCTTGGTGACTGCCAGGTTTTCAAACGTCACGTCGCTTCCATCTTGGCGACGCCGGGTCAGAATGTCATTATGGCGTTTTGGGGGCTGTTTGGGGCAGTTTTTGTTATTGTACATACGTTTATTTTCTTTTAATATGTTTTTATTGTAGATGTCTTGTTTCATCTTTATGCGCACCTTATTAACCAAAAATGATTTTCAAAAAAAAATATATGTAAATAATTTTGTTTTCTTATGGTGTGTTATTTGTGTTTTGAGCATATTGACTTTACGTATGTTATTTTTGTTTGCATTTTGCAAATGTGATAATTAATTTTTTACCCTCGTTTTTCTGCTACTCCATCTCGTTACGATATTTTCATTCCGATAAATTTAATTTTAAGTCGTAACTAGAATTTTGATTATTTTTATCTCACGTCTCGAATTTGTAGGTCTTAACTCGACCTATTTAATTCGTGGTTTATCTTCCGATAAATTTAATTTTAAACCGTAACTAGGCTTTTGATTATTTTTTATATCACGTCTAGAATTTGTAGGTCTTAACTCGACCTATTTAATTCGTGGTTCGTCTTCCGATAAATTTAATTTTAAGCCGTAACTAGGCTTTTGATTATTTTTATCTCACGTCTCGAATTTGTAAGTCTTAACTCGACCTATTTAATTCGTGGTTCGTCTTTTGATAAATTTGATTTTAAGTCGTAACTAGGCTTTTGATTATTTTTTATCTCACGTCTCGTCCCGAATTTTCAGGTCTTAACTCGATCTATTAATTTGCGATTTTCTTCTGATAAATCTAAATTTAAGTCATAAATTTAGTTTTTAATTATTTTTATCCCGCTTCCATCCCAAAATTGTGAGGTCTTAACTCGACCGATGGATTACTTTTTCGGTTAAGATAATTTCTTGAATCTTAATTTGATCATTTTAAAATTATTTTATCCAACCGAGTTCTTAGATCTTAACTCGATCTTTGACTGGTTTGCACTCCCTTTAGATCTTAACTCGATTTTTAGGATTTTTTTGATCATACCAGCATCATGTTAACATCTATATCATGTTACATTTGCATTTTGCCTCAGGAACGACGTTTTGGTCTGATCCCTAGCAAAAGGGGTACGTAGGCAACTCAATAAAAGTTCGAGTACGACCAACATCATACGTATGCTTGTGTGTTTGTGGCCTAAGATTGATGGATCGGTCAAATAGCTGTTGTCTCTGGATCTTTGATATAACTTGTATCACGCATTGCTATACGAGTCATATTAAAGTGGGGCAACTATAGACACCCCAATTTGACCCAACCCAATCTTAGGTGGATCCGATGATAAAAACAGGTGGAACAAGTGCTTTAGTTCGATCCTCGAGAAGTGATCCAAGCTCGAAATTTGAACTTTAACCATAAAAAACCTTCAAAACCAGTAACTTATTGTCCACACAATTTCCAAACATGGCAACCGCCAACTCCATTGTGATGACCGTCAATAGAACCTTGTGGAACCTTTTCCTACACGACGACCCCCAACTTAAACATGGCGACCGCTAACTCATATTGTGGCGGCTGCTAAATCCAAATAGCCTAATGGGTCTAAAAACGTGACAACATCTCATTGGTTGAAGAATTCTATAAATATCATACCCTAGCGTACGTTTTCAGTACGAATTTTGAGTGAGAGAGACTCTGCCGATATACCGAGCGATTCCGAGCACCGACGCCAAAACCCTGCCGATATACCGAGTCCTGAATCTCCAATACCTACATTGAAGCCTACATTGCTTGGATCACCACCCGAGGATTGAATAATTGGAGCTCATTCTACTGACTTGAGGATTTCCCGGCAACCTAGGTACCTCGTTTGGATCCCCGGCCCTCCTAGCTCCACTTTCTACCCCTTTGGAGTGGTCGGGTTTAATTTGGTCAATTCATTTTAATTACGTTCTCGCATCACT
>JAUMHN010027545.1:15727-54081 GCA_032360265.1 Heliamphora ciliata | reverse complement strand
ACAAGATATCTATTATTTTTAGAAAAATATTCTTTTTCTTTGTTAAAACAAAAATCCAAGATATGTGAGCATCCTTTTTAGAAAAATGGAGTCGCCACTCGATTTTTGAGAAAAATCAAGAAAAACAAAAAGGAGGCTGCAGGTTTTTTAAAACGTAACCAGAGAAAAAGAGGGTCCGGGGGCTAGGGTACGAAAAGAAAAGGTGTTAGGCAACCTTTTCGCCCAACCATAAGGTTGGCTTCTACTTTGTCAATATCGGTTCTTGTTGTAAACTTTTTAAAAGTAACATATACAGAATTGGAGGTTAAAGAGAGTTCAAACAAAAGCAATCAACGAAACAAAATCCTAACTATAGCTCCTAGGGTTATGCAACTTGGTTATTATTTTTAGATATGCCACACGTATCGTTTGAGCAAAACAAAGCGAAAAACATGTGAATAAGCAGTAAACAAACAAATAAGAGCTTAATGGTCATGCAACAATATTTCTGTCTCTATCATACTGTGAACAGGCTATACAAAACAAGTAGAAGAGACTTAAACACCATATTTATGCAACTGGTCATGCACAAAACTCACGGCCGTTGCAATAGGTGTTGCGGCCGTGACAAAAAATAGTCACAAAACAGGTGATCATAATAAAAATTGGGTTACTGCGAAGAACTGAATAAAAATGTTTTACGATCGTAACAAATAAATGTTGTGTCCATGATTTTTAGGATGTGCAGAAAGGGTATATAGATCGTACGTGGCTTAAACAGGCTTAAATAAATAGGATAGATAGGACAGAGACCATAACCTATTAGTTTTAGGCTAGATCTACTATCCTTCATCCTCTATGCAAGCAATAACTCTAAACAGAATATACAAAGTATCATAAATGAATAATAAAGAGTTTAAACATATTTACATGCTACTGGCTTCAACAAAATCTCACGGCCGTAACAACTTGTATAACAGTTGCGATAAACATGAAGAAAAATGAGATGGCCATAACATTTACACAAACTCAAAATCATACAAATATGAAGGTATATAGAATGGAGGCCATGACTCATTTGATCTAGGTCAGACCTACCATCTATTATCCAACAAAAAAATAGACAGAGGTATAGAAAGAGAAAATATTAAACAGAGCAATAAAAGTATGTACAAACTGAAAATAAACATATAACAGAGGGTTTCGAAGAGGGTTTTTGCATTTCTGGCCTTAAAACAATGTCATGGCCACAAGATCAGGATGTTGCGGCCGTTCATATAAAGAGGCATAAATGTAGCAGCTCCTATAAAAAGGACATAGCCGTCACTGTGGGTTTAACAAAATATACGATCGTGACATAAAAAAGTAACGACCGTTATGTTCTAGATCCTCAGTAAGCTTTTGGTGTGTTCAGTGTACTTGTGAGTATTGAAACATGACATAAACAACTGTAAATATATGAAACAGAGAACTATGAATATACTGCTAATAATAAAAGCTTGAAGGGTATGAATGTTTACATTGATATGAATATAAATAAGCAATAAAACAATGGAAACCTTATCCACAACACTCTCGGAGGAAGAAAATGAGAGTTTAAGAAGAGTCATGGGATCCTAAGGTTATATCGTGTGAATATTCACCTCAAATGGCCCATCTGTGGTGAGAATATGATACCTCCGATCCAATATACGTGCTCGAAGAACTCCGAGGCAAGCAATAACACAAATGAGGTTCGAAAAGTATAGAATGGGAGGGAGAATATCGAACGAGGGGATATTTTGACAGAGTTTTGGCCTCTAGGTCTGTTTCTCTCTTGTTTCTGCTTGGAATTGCGGCCTATTTATAGGCAAGGCGAGCAATATAGACCCTTTCTGAAATGCTGCCGCTTGTCTAAAAAGGGGTAACAGTGACGGTCGCTACCTTTTTGCTTTTGTACAGTATAGGCTGCTACTTTATAGTGGTGAAAAGGACACCTGTGACTTTAAAAAGTCACGGCTTAGATAAAAAAGAAACAACTGTGACAAAGAAAGTCACGTCTTGATTTAGGATTTTCAAAAAGGTTACGGCCGAGAGGGTAAAGACATGGCCTTGTTTAGGGTTTTCAAAAAGTGGTGGCCGTGTGGATGAGAATGTTACGACATGAAGGTTTACTTTTAGGATTTTTGAGTTTTGAGCCATATTCGTGATCTTGCTTGCTAGGAAGTATCTTTGAGCATAATTCTCATACTTTCGTCATTAGAGTGGATTTCAGACAGGTTCCTAAGATTCGACTTAGTCAGATTGGGGTATCTACAGTTGCCTCTCTTTGATAGAGCTTACATCAACTCGTGGTGCAAGTAAATGTTAAAGCTCCAGAGACGAACCAATCGAATAAGCTGCTAATCTTAGGCACAAAGAAAACATGCAGAACAGTGTGGTCGAATATGAATTTCCATTGAGCTTCCTACATACTCTTATTGTAAGGGATTAAACCCGTCGTAGTTCTTGGGGCAATGTATATGATGCAAATAGGCTTAATCATGATGCATGATTGGTACAGTGTTATGTAAACAAGTACAATGCAATAAACATTTAAGGTCATAACACGGATTGAGAAAATATCAATCAGTTTTAGGTCATGAAAGGACCGATGGGGATAAGGGCAGTTTAAGGTCATGCGGAGACCGACGAATCAGTTTAAGGTTATGAGAAGGACCAAATTCTTGGGAGGAGAACTTACAGTCATGCGAGGACCAACGAGTCGGTTTAAAGTCATGAGGAGGACTGAAGGTTCAAAGGGGCATTTTAAGGTTGTGCGAGGACTGGTAAGTCAGTTTAAGGTTATGAGGAGGACCAATGGGTTAAATGGGCATTTTAAGGTCATGCGAGGACCTGCAAGTCAGTTTAAAGTAAGGAGGAGGACCGAAGGTTCAAAGGGGCATTTTAAGGTCGCGTGAGATCTGGCAAGCCAGTTTAAGGTTATGAGGAGGACCGATGGGTCAAAGGGGTATTTTAAGGTTGTGCAGAGATTGACAAGTCAGTTTAAGGACATAAGAAGGATCGAATCGTCAATTTAAGGTTATGAGGAGGACAGATGAGTCAAATGGACATTTGAAGGTCGTGCAAGGACCGACAAGTCAGTTTAAGGTCATGAGGAGGATCGAACATTTAAAGGACAATTTTAGGTCATGCAAGGACCGAAAGTTTGAGGGGTAGCCAGAACCTCAAAAAAGGGGCTATAAAAGAAGATTTTGGCTAATCAAACCAAAACAAGAGTTGTATAGATTGAAGGTTGATATTCAAAGGAGGAGGCATCAAAACATAGCATTTGTTACATTCGAAAGTCAGGGCCTGAACTTTCTGCCTTATTTATGTTGCGGGCTGGAGGTCCAAAATGGCGGTCGTTAGTGACTTTTGGAATTTGTCACGGCAGTGAGAATCAAAGTGCACGGCCTGGGTTCGGATGTTGTGGCCTTGATTTTTAAAAGAAATGAGTCTAGCGGCCGCGAGGTTGATGACAGGTTATGGGTCTGGGTTTGTTCGAGAAAACTCATTCGATGAAATAGAAAACCTTTCTTCTCTCTCGGCTCTTTCATCTCTCTTACTCTCTCTCATGTTTCTCACTCTCTCCCGCTCTCGTCTCTCTTGGTCTCTCGACTTTCTCAAGCTCTCTTACTCTCTCTCTCGGCTCTCTCAAGCTCTGAAGATGTTTATTCTCTCCTTCCTCTCCTTGGATTTCTCCGCAATGGTGGGTGGCAGCTTTATCTTCATTGGCGATGAGGGTGGTGCCAGCGGTAGTGGGAGTGGTGGTGGTGCCGACAGAGTTGGAGGTGGAGGTGCGGTTGGAGTGGCCACGGGTGATGGTGGCGACAGTGACGAGGATCTCTTACTCGAGAAAGGGGGTGCACCGGGTATGCCGGAGCATTTCGACGCTGGAGCTTACATCCCTCTTCTTCATCTGTTGCGAAAACTGGCTATGAAGAGGTTCATCCTTCCGGATGTCACAGAGGAGCATGAGATCCTTCTCCGGCGTCACGAGGATCATCTTTTGGGCTGGAACCTCGAGGTAAGTTTGAGAAACTTAAGTTCTTTACTTACTTTGTTGATTGAATGGTGATCCTTGATTACCTTTGGATGTTTAAACTTTTCTTTGATGTTGAATTTTGAGTTAACTAGAATATTTGACTTGTATCGGACGTCGGGGTTTGGGATTGAACTTGAGACTTGGTTTAAAACATTAGACTTAATTAGGTTAGACCCTGACTTGGATTGGATGGACCCTTTCTCTTTGGACGAAACTTTTGAATTTGGATGAAAATGAAACGGACTTTTGAATTTAGATGAAAATGGACTTTTGATTGAACAAACTTGGAATTTTGGCTAACATGAAACTTAAATTCGTAAAAAGATTTTGAAATTGAATTGAGGGTGGATTCGGACCTCGGGTTTGGGCTGGAAGTGGGATCACGTATTGGAAACGGGGTTTATTGGAAATCTTGTTTAGGATTTGGATTGAACACGAATTGAGCGGATTTTAATTTAAAAAGAATTTTGAGACTTGAATAAAACGAGTTCTGGATATGAATCCATTTCAAAACTAATTTTGAGATGGGAGGGAGGTTTTGAGTTTTGATGGGTGATCATACGATCAAACTTGAAATTTTGCTTAAAACAAGCTTACATTGGATGAATTTGAGTCGGGTTTTATTTTGGAGTTTGAATTTTGAAACTTTGGGGACACCTTGAAATTATGTTAAAACATGGGTCTGGGATGGAGTTAGGGGCTAGTTTGGAACAATCGGGTTAGGACGTTAATCTGCGATTGGATTAAAGTTTTGAATATGTTGACTTTTTTGAAAACGGGGCCAGATGGGGTTGAGGCTAGATTGGGTCAAGTTTGAATTTGACTTTTGTTGAGATGAAATTTTGACAACACTTTAGTTGAGTATGCCATTTTGAGTTTTTGGGATGGGTTTGAAGTGGATGAGGGGCTATGTTGGAAGGAAATTGAAATTTTGAGCTTTTTCCTTTTTTTTTGAATTTTGAATTTTGAACGAGGTTGAATTCAAATTTTGCGAAACTTATGTCAAATGAATTTTAGATTGAATTTAAAAAATGTGAATGAAGTCGGGTTTTCATTTATATTTAAAATTGGATCCTAGCGAATTGGTTTTGATTGGCTCATTGGTTTCGAAACAGGGTAGTTTTTTTTTGTTTGTTTATTTTTTTTGAGTGAGATTTTGATCCTTAAAGCGTAGGTTGATTTCGTTGTTTTGATTATCATCTGTTTGTTTCAGTTATCTTGTCATGCATTTCGATTTTGATCCCATCATTGTTTCGTTTTTGTTATTTTGTTGATTCTATTATTATTTTACGTTTACTGATTTGTTTGTTTTGTTACGTTCCAGGGATGACTTCGCGTTCGGGGTTTTGGTGGATCCTTTGACGTCCTGGAGTGGTATATGGCACTCCCTTCCCATAGCCGAGTGATCGTTGATCGGGTCGGCTGTGGTAGCTTCATCACCACGCTGGAGGGGACCAGCAATTTTCTAGGCTTTGGCTCATGGTATTCGTGCCATAGGTGAGTATGATGAGTTCTTTGAGGAAGTCGCCCTCGAAGAAGAAGACAAAATTGAAGAACTGGGTTAGTGGCAGGAGCCACCAGACCTCGACAATGTTAGTTGAAGAATTGAATTTTTTACCTTTTGTTCTTTTTGTTCAGTTTCCACGTGCTCATTGTAAGATTTTTTTTAATCATTTGCGAAACTGTAAATGTTATGTATTTTTTATCAGTTCAAAACTCTTTATGATGTAATGTTTATGATATCTAAATATGAATGAATGGCAAAAATATTCTCCTTATCTATACTTATGTATGTCGCGACGTGCTCGGAGAACGAGCCGTCACAATTGGTATCAAAACTTAGGTTTAGTGAACCTTCAAAATTTGGGTTATGGAAAATCATGCGTTCTGTCACGTTGGAACTCTATAGGATGCGTTGTATTAATTATTATTATAATCTATACATTATAAGAACTAAAATCTACTACGACTAAGTCTTATAGTGAGTCGTGTTAGGACGTTACTAGGATCAGAAGTAGTAGGGAATCTACATGCGAAGGACGAGTAAGAGCATCGAGATTGAAGATTGGAGATTCATGCAACGAGTTATCTTATTTTAAGGGGGTAGACAGGAGTATGCACTAGGAAAAGTTTTAGATATCACCTCGACCGTTAAAGCCCCATAACTTCATCCTTATAAATTCTTTTCTCGTTTACCCTAAGCCCTTATATCAACTTTGTACCTGGTTGAAGTTCATTTGTATGTTCTTCCTTCTTATATCATTAGTTCTAACGGTATCATCAAGTGTCGTTCATCGATTACTCTTATGCACTCAAGTCTTATTGATAATCCCATCAGAAATTCAATTTTAGAAAATACCTTTGTCCTCAAGTTTTCATGCCTTAATAATGATTGGTATTTGCATTTGATTCTCCCCCGATTCAAGCCAGCCTCCTTGAACTAAGTCTTCTTTCGTAGAACTCAATATCAATTCTTTGTTAATTACCCATTCTGAACATTCGATATTGATAAAATCTTTGCCATCGTTCATCTTCTCTCGATTCTGAAACCACAATTTGTTGCAGTGATTTTGTGAATTCTTTGTACACTCTTAAAATCTTTACCAGGAAAGTAGACTCGAATACTTGAATTGAAGTACGTTAGGCTGACATAACTTCAGGGCAAATATCTAGTTTGGTTATCGACTGCATAACGTCTCTTTATCAGAATCTAATTGTACTAGATTAGTTCCGAGAATATTTGTTTAAGTATTATTCACTGTCCTCCTCTTATTTTATTATATTTGAACCCCAATAACCAGTCAATTTGTGTCAACGGTGACTACCTTAACTGTGACCATTTGACCTCATCAAACCTATTTTTTGAACCAGATGGGAATCTTCCCTTGAATCTCGATAAAAGATTTTCTCACCTTCCCTATGCTGTTCTAATCCCCAACCACATTTCATGCAGTCTAGTGCATCATTCGAAATGCTCGGCTAAACGTTTGACCACTCGCCGCTCCAGATTGCCTCTCCTAAGACCTAGATTGATGAGAAATGATAGTTATTAGAGTCTAGCACTTTCACGAGAAACTCAGATTGTGCATATCCTTAGAAGAACCACCCGGCGCATCATCCTGTCGCAAAGCAGATCTCTACCTGGAGTTAAATCACAGAATGTCTGCCAACGTCAGCGCTTAACGTGTTTTAAAGATCAATAACCCTGACTGCAAGAACTGCTAAGTAAGGGCTCGTGCAACATCTCTAACAGAGACTTACATGAAGGTTCCTATCGCCATTATTGATAAAGCTTTCATGAGACCCGCAAGATGTGGCACATGAAAGTACAATAGAAATGCTACGAAACTTGGAAGTAACGTGGGACTGCGCGGTCAAAATTCGATGGTTTTATCCACACCTATTCAGATGACATGTAGATGACCTAACCATCAACAACCAGCAGATAAACTTGTAGATGAAGAAGCACCAAGGTTAGCCCAGGTCCTACGTGAGCTTGCCACCAGCATTAACCGTCCTCACATCCGAGATAGGGCATGGTTCTTATTAGAACTCAAAAAACAACGAGCCCCTACATTCAAGGGAGGAACTGAATTGAGAATAGCCAAAGAATGGTTGAGAGTTGTAAAGAAATTATTTAACTCCATGGGAGTGCAGACCGATGCCGATCGAGTAGCATTAGTAGCACACCTACTGGAAGGAGAGGCCGACTATTGGTGGTCTATGATTGACAACACCCAAGATGTGGCAGCTTTGACTTGGAATTAGTTCGAAGAATTATTTTTAGAAAAGTACTTCCAGCTCCCTTTTAATAGGGACAAGTCAGAGAATTTCTAGAACTAAAATAAGGATCTATGTCAGTAACCCAGTACGTCAACCGTTTCGAAGAGTTGAACCAATTCACTGCGACCATCATATCGGATGAAAAATCAAGGGCACGAAAGATCGAATGAGGCCTAGAACCCTCTATCCGAACTAGAGTCATCTGCTTACTGCTTTGAACTTACACTCAAGTAGTACAAGCAGCCCTATTGATAGAAACAGACTTAGCTAACTTTAGAAGGATTTGGAATTAGAAGAAAAGAAACACTAGCTCTGGAGGACCAGTAAAAAGCAACCGAGTGTTCGTTCCAAAGAAGCCATATCAACAAGAGAACAGACAAGAGTAGCCAAGGGACTCCTCTACCAAATTTATAGTTTGTTTTAAATGTCACCAACTAGGATATAAGAGGTTTTAGTGCCCGTGCCTAGGACAAAGGACTCTGAACAACCACTCCTAGCAGTGGAGGCAACCCCAGAATGTGCCACCAAAGTACCTGCAACCGGTTCAGGTTACCCGACTAACAACTAACCAACGAAATAGGAGGGGAAGGCCACCGCTTAACAAATACCAGAGGCCCCAGGGAGAACGCATCTTTACTCTACGAGAGGAGGAGGTAGAAGTCACCCAAGTTATGCAAGGTATGTTTGTGCTATTTAATACCTTAGTAAAACTGTTATTTGATTCTGGAGCATCCCATTCTTTCATATCTTTGGCATATATGCAATCTCCGCCCTTGGAATGCAAAGTGGTAGATCAAACTCTAAGAGTCGATATACCCTTAAAATATCACACGCGAGTAGACTTTGTGTGTAGAATGTGCACATTGAGAGTACTAACACCCTTAAGCCATGCGACATGCGAATTAGGGATTTTAACGAATATGACATGATTCTTGGAATGGATTGGCTCTCTGAACATCACGCTATCATCGATTGTCAACAGAAGAAGATATGGGCACGAGTAGAGAATGGCACTATTGTATGGATTCAAGGAGAACGACGTGAAACCCTGACATTGAGTAATGCGAAGGTGTGTAGATCAAGTAACTTCAATGTAAGATTAGCTTACATGCTTGCCGATACAAACGCCTTGTTAGCCATCAAGTTACCACGAGTTGTATGTGAATACAAGGACGTAACTTCGATGAGAGCTCAATAGAGATCCAAAGCAAGGTACTCTGGAAGAAAAGAGATTCTGTTAATAGAAGTTCTATGGAAGCACCACGAAAGTGAGAAAGAAAACTTGAAGACAAGAATGCACAATGCTAGTAATTCATCCCCAACCATTCACACGATGAAGTACGGGATGAAATTTTGGAGACGAAATTTGTTTAAGGGGGTAGATTGTAACAATCCGGTCCGAACCCCAGTTGTAATAATCCGGTCAATAGTGACCCGTGTAAAGACCCAACCCAAACCGTAGTATTAGCAACGGCTAACTGATAAGATCTTAGGTCGCTGAAAGATAAAAAATCCTAATTCGACCCGGAAACTCTAAAAAGACTAAATACTCAGAAGTGAAATCCTAATACTCAGAGAAGTCTCGTGACATCCTAAATTAAGTAAATAACACAAAATATAAGGTTAAAAATAAAAAATTCTCATAATAAGGGTAAAATAACCATTTTGCCCCTAGTACAGCAAAAAATCTTAAAAATTTAAATTTTGACACATGGACACCCTAAATAAGATATTTAGATACAATTAAGTAATAAAAGACAAAATAACAACAAAAATGATAAAAATACCCTTGAATGGTCAGCCACCTTGGGATTTGTGCACAAAAGTCACTTTTTTGCATTTTTAGCTTAAAAATGAGAAAAAGTTATACAAGTCAAGCATTATGATGACCCAAGGTTATTTAAACAAGTAATATACATAAAAAGATAATATTATAGGCCAATAAAAACAAACAAATTATTATTAAAGTTCTTACACAATAAATAAGTTAAAAAATCAATTCTTATCAAATTAGCTTAATTTGACTTAAAAATTTACACCTATTTAATCAATTGCTATAAAAATTATGATAATTCATAGGAATACTAAATTAATCATAAAAATACTAAAATAATAGGTTTTAGTAGGTAAAGACACCAAAAACATATACTAAATTAATTGTTTAGGCGTTTTCTTACAAATATTGCACAAAAATATAGTTTAAACTCCAAATTAATGTAAAATAAGCTTTTAAGTCTCCCAAACAAGAACCAGACGAATTCCCCACATGCCATATTTGAAAATACAAGTCTCAAGAGACTAAGGCCACCCCATCTAACCAATGGTGCAAAGGAAATTTAAATAAAAGCTTCCCAAACCATAATTACTCATACTACCCTGGTTTTCTATATAAGCAACCCAAACACTACCCTTTCTCCTCTTCATTTTTGTTGATATAGAGAGAGAAGGATTAGATTTATGTTCTCTTAAGTATTCTTTAAGTTTTGGAGAGAAAAAGATGAAGAAGGAAGGAAGGAGGGTTCAAGGAGGAGGGTCTTTGGAGACCAAATTTACATAAAACCAAGTCCTATAGTCATCCAACATTCTTTAGACCCTCAAACAAGTAAGTAAAACCTCTAAATCCTTTGTTCATACTCACTTAAGATCTCCATTAACTTATCTCTTAAATTACAAACAATAACAAGAATCAAAGTGTCGAATAAAAAGGCATTGTAATGAAAGAATATGGATTGTTTGTATTTTGTATGACAATAGGTGTGGTTGCATGTGGCTATTTTTGGGTTTAAAAACTTATATGAGTTCTGTAACTCTGATGTTTATGTATAAAAGACATGCATGCAAAGAAACGAAGTCAAATCTTGATACATCAAGAGCTAGGACACCAAAACCCTATAAGGCCTAATTTTTGGGTTTTTTTTATGTCAAGACCTAGGTTTTGAAGTTATCTTTTATACAAAATTAGTTTGAAGTGATTCCATTGGGTAGAACTCGAGATATACCATTTTTACTAAAGAGTGTCATTTTCTGACCACCCTAGATTACAGACATAAAAAACATAGGTTAGAATGAGAACCGAGCTTTGGTTAAAACATGAAACTTGTAGTCAAACACTCCTCAAAACCGCTGTTGTAAATCTGTGACTGATAGAGCTCTCTGTCACATGTTTTTGCATGATCAGAAACTTTTGTTTTTAGTGACCAAATCCAAAAGAGGTTTTCATGAAGAGTGTAGATAACATATCAAACTATTTACTGACCAAAAATTATACCTAGATACTCACGGATGGTCCCCCAAAAGGTTTGCACATTGTATATTGTAACCAAGTTCCACTGAAATTTTTATAGCTGACTGAACCCATTTTATAAAATGGCCAAAACCTTTAACTTGTTTTAAACAACTAGCCTTAGCAGTAAATATGAAACTTGTAGGGGACACATTAAACTAGAACATATCCAAAAATCAGACCCATAACCCTTGATTTGATGCTCCAAAATCGAGACCAACAGAGGTCCAAATTTTATACTTTTCTCTGGAAAGTGCTGAATTATTTTCTATTAAATGAAACAAATGACCCATTTATCCTTGGATCTGACCATAGTGTTAAACATAAAAGTTGTTGAAAATATTTTTATCTAAATGGTGTCCAAAAATCAGAACTTAACTCCATGTTTAGGTACCCTAAAACCATGTTATGCTTTTTAAATTGATACTTGAACATTTACCTTAATTTTGTTAAGTGTATAGTGGCATGTTATGTTGTGGGACTTAAATTATAGGCCTTAATTAAATTATGTTGGATGATTAGTGTATGAAAATCATTATTTGATGATTAGAATTCATGCCATTAAGTTAAATCCATATCTTATGAATTATAGCTTGTGCTTCATATACTTGTACTCTGTGCTTTAATGAGTTGCACCATGACCTATATACCATGCTTAGATACCGTGCTATAAATAGTTGTACATGAGACGCATATTATACATCATAAGCATTTTCACATTTGCATTTTAGCATATTGGAGTCCTTTTCGTATCTACCATTGTGGGTTGGGATATATTAAAATTGTTCTTTTTCTCGGCTTCTAGTCTAGGGCATTCTTAGTAGCCATTTTTGTAACTGCTTTGAAATATATTCCCTTTGAGCACCTCGGGTGTGTCCTCAGTGTTCAAAAGGAAAGATTTGTTATTTATAAATACTGTTGGGCACCACGGGTTCGTCACTAACATTCTAGTTTTGGTAATTTAGACTTTGAGTTGATACCAAGTAAACATCTTGGTCTTAATGTGGGTGACCCTATAATAAGTGCATGACGGCAATGACAATAAGTCCTATCACGGTGATGACAATAGGTCCCTGATGCAATGACAATAAAGTCCCATCACGACAACAACAATAAGTTCCTGAGTGGCACTCGGTCCCACACCGTTGCCATTTAGCAGTAAAGCAATTGTGGCAAGCCCGTCGATGAATTTACTATTCGCAACAAGGCAAGGATAGGTTAGGTGATCAATTACCCATAAAGTCTACACTGTAGATTCTTGGCATGGAACTCTTGTTTTTTTTTTAATTTTTGGATGAATGTCGGGTTGGGCACTTGCATCGCATCAATTGCATCACATACTTGTACACTTGTTCTTATATATGCTTACCATGTCATAATTGTCAAATTTGTCTATCTCTTTAACTTAAATTTGTACTGGGTACTAAATGATTTGCGTTGTGAAATATTTTACTGTGAGAATAGTTAGAAGGTTTAGAGTATTTTTTTCTAAGCTTTGGCTCATGGAATTCGTTCCACAGGTGAGTATGATGAGTTCTTTGAGGAAGTTACCCACGAAGAAGAAGACGGAATTGAAGAACAGGGTGAGTGGCAGGAGCCAGCGGACCCTGATAATGCTAGCTGAAGAATTGAATTTTTCACATTTTGTTCTTTTTATTCAGTTTCTATGTGCTCATTGTGAAATTTTGTTAATCTTTTGCGAAACTTTAAACGTTATGTATTTTTTATCAGTTCAAAACTCTTAATGATGTAATATTTATGATATCTAAATATGAATGAATGACTAGAATATTCCCTTATCTATACTTATATATGTCTCGATGTGCCAGGAGGACGGGACTTCACAGTCAAGCGAATGGGGTATCTAATACTTTCCCCGATTCGTACCTTAGCCCCCGAACCTTTGTTTTCTGATTAAATGTTTTAAAGATTTGTGGCCCATTTTTATTTTTCTTGATTTTTCTCAAAAATCAAGTGGTGACACAATTTTTCACAAAAAAGGTTTTTAAAATCTTTTGATTTTCAAGGTGTTAAAATATTTACAAAATAACTCTTCAATTCTCTATTTTAGTTTTGAACTAAACCCTATATACTGGTGCCACAGTAACTAGACCCAATCCTACATTGCTGGGGAGATGGAAAGTTAAGGGGCATATCAGATTCAAGTTGGAATTTACGTTTGGGCTATCAAGGGGTACCAAGTTTTGTGGATGGGAGAGGTCCTATCTAATTTTGTGTTTGGGTCCAACCCAACCACACGCGCGCGCACGCCGCTACCCGTCCGTTCGACTGACCGGCCGTGTTAGGCGCAGGTCGGGTCGGGTCGGGTCAACTCTTATGTTTTTATAGAAAATTTATTTATTTAAATTTCCAATTTTGAATAATTTAATTAATTCAAAATTTTGTTACCGTTTTTGTTCGTTGCTGACCGTTAGAAGTCATAATGGACCGTTTGAGTCTGAAACGGGTTCGCGCCTATTGGGCGGTCCAACCGCTAGGCCAAACCAATTTCATACATATTCGGTCAAACTGAACAGTCACCTTTGGAGCCGATTTAAAGGCTGTTCGGTGCCTATTTTGACACACAAAATTTTGAAATCATTTCCATTCTCTTTTATGCTCCAGTTGTTGCATTTTTGCATTTCTGCCATTGTAAAAGAGAGAGTCTCAACCACAATTTGAGTTCGTCGGAGAATCAGATTGCTGTGCTACTTTTGATTTTTAAAGATTGTTGTATCCTAAAAGATGTTTGTTGTCAACTCGAAACACCATAGCGAGGGCAATTTCATCTTAAAGATATCGTGTTAAACACGAGCCTTTGTCTATCCCTATTGCCTGTAACAGGTTCTTTAATTATCAGTATTTTTAATTTTTATTTTTCCTATTTCTGTAGTACCTACAGTATTGTTCTGTAATCTGTTCTTTTCTTTAATATCTGTTTCTACAGTTTATTATCTGTCATAGTTTAATTTTTGGTTTCTGCTTTACACAACATATTGTTTGCTGTTTAATTTTTCCCAACAATTTTAAGACGAAATATTTAGTTTTTATAATTTGTTTTATATTATGTGTTCCACTTTAATTGTTTTCCTAAAATAGTTGGACAGATTACATTATGTTTTTGGTTTTAATTACGATTTTTAAATTCTGTAATTTTCTTCAGTGTTATTTATTTTGTGGATTATATTACTATTATTGTTGTTAATCTGTTCCATCCAGATTATGTCAAAATTAAAGTTTATCTGTAGTTTTATTTTAATTGTAATTTTTTAAAGAAAAAATAAAATTCTTTTAGATTATTTTCAGATTGTTAAAACAGTTTTATTTGTGTTGTTTATGTGATAATAGAAAATTAAATTATGAAATCTAAAAATGTCGATGCTACTACTAGCATCGACATTTAGTTAGATTCCTACGTGAGGATGCTCTGGCATTGACTGAAGGTGAAACCAATCGACAGGCGGTTGCCGCGGTGGATGCATGGAAACACACTAACTTCTTGTGTCGAAATTATATCCTCAACGGATTGGACAACACTCTATACAATGTGTATAGTCCAATCAAGACGACAAAGGAACTGTGGGAATCTTTGGACCACAAATAAAAGACAGAGGATGCCAGTGTGAAGAAATTCGTCATTGGAAAATTTTTAGATTATAAAATGGTGGATTGTAAGCCAGTCGTTGGATAAGTTCAGAATCTCCAACTTATTCTGCATGATATTCATGCAGAGGGCATGCATCTAAGTGAATCTTTTCAGGTTGCTGCTATTATTGAGAAATTACCATAGGGCTAGAAAGATTTCAAGAATTACTTAAAGTATAAGCGCAAGGAGATAAAATTGGAGGAACTAATTGTAGATTAAGGATAGAGGAAGACAACCGCAAGTCTGAAAAGAAGACCAGGATAAAGTCCAAGACTAATGTTGTGGAACAGGCCCCTAAAGTCAACAACAAGAAGAGAAAGCATGTTGGTGACAAAGGCGGTGACTCTAAGAGACTCAAATTCAAGGGCAAGTGTTGTCAGGGTTGGTATAATGAAAACCATATTTCTAGTATTTAATTTTATTTTAATAAAATTAATTTTTCATTTTATGAGAATCTTTATGAGCAATGTATGTGTATACTTTCTTTAATATTATATATAGATATCCAATATTTTGTATAGTATTTAATCTGGTGTGTAGAGTACGACTTGCACATAGAAAATCAGATTTTAGGTTGTTACAAAATATAAGTTTTATGTTAACAGTTTAGATGAAAATTGACATACCATCGGTACGACTATAGTACAGAGTTTTAGTAGGCTTGTCTTGGTTATGAAAAATAGATAATAGCGTCGTCTATTATTTCGACTCTTTGTGTTAGTACACTTTGTGTGTATTGAATGAGATATTTGGGGTAATTAATTTTACACTAACTATATAAATTAATTTATACCCCAAGGTTATTATAAATAGTGCTTATCCTCATAATCCTGAAATAATTATTAATTTGCATACATTTAATATTCGTTGTTTTGATTCATTGGAGGGTGCGATCTTATATGGGTCTATATTCTCGGTGAGTTAGATAGCGAAATTATTTATATGGTAAATATTAATTATTGACGAAATTCACGTCCTGAAATATCGAGATTGACGATACTTCCTTAAGGAAGCTTATAAGTTTTGATTGGGCCAAATCCTACAGGTGAATTTGATTATCCAGCAATTAAATAAGTTAAGCGGAAGAGCTTAAGGAATACTAAGATACCGATTAAATTAAATTGTCACTAATTAAATTTAATTGGCGGGTATCGAGAATCTTAACGAGGGAAAAAATGGTAAGCATTTAATAATATGAGTTCAATGCTAGATGGTCTTGAGATTATGGGTTAGAGTGCAATTATAGTTTTTTAGTGGTGTGAATTGTAATTCAGTGTTTTATGAAAATTGCAAAAACCACTGCTAGTTTTTCATAATTGCAAATACCACTATGAGGTTTACTTAATTGTAGAAACTACTGATACGTGTCTATGTTCCACTGGAAGTCTTACTCATAATTACTCTCCAGGTCCCTACTGTAGCGCTATAAATATGCGGGTAGGCTGAATTAATTTCATAACTTGTCTTCTAAAACTAAAGCTGTCCAGGTTCTGTCGGTACACATTCTTGATATATTATAGCCTACCCTACATTCAAGAATCGCATAAGGAAATACAATAGAAGTTCTGACAGAAGTTTTAACTTAGATTCAAATCGTAGTTGAAGATTCGACCGGTAAAAAAGTATTTTTCTAAATTAATTTCGGATGCATGGGCTTTATTTTGATCATTCATCATCAAAAGTTTTATCTAGAGCATGTTTTGGCGTTTGCCCATCCAGTTAATTTTTTTCATTAATCGTTTGCCAAAATAAAGATTTGGTAGTCTTGCCTCCAACAACTGGTATCAGAGCTGTTTTATTTTTTATTTTTGATTATCCGGTCCAGATAGTTTTAGAACTGTTGTTAACTTTGTTTTGCAGGCGTTCTAATCTCGATTTTATGATCGTTATTTATTTTTTATATTTGATTGAATAGTATGAATAATGATTATTTTTTTAATCACGGGGGTTGACCGTGATTAATTGAATGTGAATCTTCGAAACATAAGATCGATGTAACAACTAGTTTTATATTTTTAAATATCTATTTAGATTATTTAATAATAGGTTGAACATATTCAAGAATACGAACAACAGAGGAAGCACTGGCGATGATTTGGGATTTTACGTATCACAGATTGCAATAAGTTTTTAATGGTTTTAAACGATTTTTAGTGAGTTTTCTGTGGTATTCATGTATAAAAAATAACATAAAAGCAAGTTAAAAACAACGAGAAAAAATCACCAAAATAGCTCGAATTCGGCGGGTTTGCTGGCGGTGGTTTGGAGGCGATTTTGATGAATTTTTGGACCATTTTGAGTAATTTTTTAAACATAAAATAGCAGTAAAATATACCTCAAAATACTATTAAAACCCAGAAAAAAATGGACCAAAATCACAACCCAAACAGGCGACAAGCAGGCTGCCGACTGCGGCGCCCAGCTGCAAGGTTCAGGGGCTGTTTTGGGGCTGTTTTGGCACTGTTTTTGAGGCGTTCCTCAAAGAATTGTGTGGCTAGATATTCAAACTATTTTTACACAAAAAATCAATATCAAAGAAGCATAAAACAAAGTCCAAACGGGCAGCGATTAAAAGCGGTAGCGCTGGTGGCCAGCGGTAGCAGCTTCCAGGCAAGTTTTCGATAGTTTTTTGGGCTATTTTTGAGCAGTTTTTTGACCAAAATATTATACTTTTCGAGATCTTTCCAACGGTATGAAGAACGCTGAAAATAGAGTTTGGATGAGGCCGAAACAACCTCATGAAGTTGGCGGTTCCAGGCGACGGCGCTGGGGTGCGACGGCAGCAGCTTTGTGCAGTTTTTTCAGAAGTTTTTTGGATTGTTTTTGAGCATATTTTTTGCTATAAAAATAGTAATTTTTGAGAGCTTTCTTTTGGTATAAAGTATGTCAAAAACAGAGTTCGGGAAGAGGTTAAAAAAGCCTCGGGAAGTTGGTGACGTAGTGCTATTGTGGCCAGTAGCGTTTTTTTATGGTTCGGCCAGTTTTTTGGTCATTTTTTGGGTAGTTTTCCAGAAGATGTTTTGACAGAAAAATCTCATATTTTGAAAGTTTTTCAATGATATAAACTCGTAAAAAACGAAGTTCGGATGAGGCGACAGGAGCCACTTGAAGGTGGCGGCAAGGCAGCGCCAGTGGTTGCTAGTGGTGGCTAGTTGTTTTCTCTCTCCCGAGGCTACTTTGTGTTGATTTTTTGATAGATACGAGACTGATTTGATATATATTAATATATCAGATAGTATCAAAAAAGCCTGATGTAGTCAGGACACAGGAATTAGAGATAAAAGAGGACTATTACAGCTTACCCTCTTCGAAAGACTGAAACGTTTCAGCGTTTCACTTGGATCATAAAACTGAGATATATGCATATCGTGTTTATTTACATATGAACTGCGTGGATGATTCATATCTGTTTTATTTATTCTGTTAATTTATTTAATTCAAAAATTCTGTTTTAATTAAAATATTTTGTAATAGAAAATAAAGTTAAAAAATTTTAATTTATTAATTTTAATTAAATGAAAAAGCTTTAGATATTTTATTTTATTTTTATAAAATATCACGTTTAAGATGACTTTTTATAAAATCGAATATATTGAAATAATGTGGGAATTAATTTGGGATTTTGAATTAATTAAATGAAAAAATGTTTAATAGAAATAAATTATTATTTTTAAAAAATGTGAAACAAAAAATAAAATAAATAAATGCCTTTAATCACTACCTTAGCTGAAAATCTGAAGGAAAAACTTTGCATTTATTAAATTTTATTTGTTATACATTTAAAGACAAAAGGATGGTTTGATAAACCAGAATATTTGGGATCGTGTACACGAAAAGATGTTTAATTCTTTCAGATCATGTGTTTTTCAAAATTAATAAATTTATTTTAATTAAATGAATTTTTATAACCCTAAAAAATATTTTAAAAATCTAAGTGGGAGAGAAAATTTATTTATAAATAAATCCCGCAGTCTACATCCCCAGTTTGTAGGCATTGCAATTAAACCCTGCGTGTCACAGTAAGGCCTTCCTCCCCAACGGACAGATTAATTGCAGTATCGCTAGTACAAACCTTCTTTAGGAATAATTCTGAATAATTGTTAGTGTGGATCACTTCTCCATCTGAATGGTTCATTACAAAGCGATTGATTTGGGATTAGGTGATAATTAACACTTAACTGTAAATAATAGTATATTCTCTATTTGAGTGACTGCTATTATATACTGGATCGAAACTATGTCAGCTATTTAATTTTATTTGGCATGGTCAGTTGCCTAGATAGTAAAATTAAAAGAAATTGGCATGTCTGGTCTTATGAAAAATAGTTGGCGTCCTCCCATCGAGGCATGCTATTCTCAGGTTACCAGGCTGCTGGTGAATTAATTTTAAAATGATAGAGGAAACCAAATTAAAATAAATTTAAAATTTTTTTCATTATAATTAACAATTTTTTAATTATGTAATTCTCAAAACTAAAGTGGCTTTCAATCCACTCGCTTTAATACTCAAAGAAAATAAACTTACGGGACCGAATTTTATTGACTGGAAAAGTAACTTGGATATAGTTTTAACTACCAATGGTATTCCTTCAATATTAGGAAATGTATCTGTTTCAGAAAAAGATTCTTCTTCTAGGCTGAAAGGCATGAAGAAAAAAAAGTTCAGAAATAGGAATACACGATTTCCAAGGTAGTTAGTGGACCACAGACTGAAATGAAAAAGCTAAAAGGCAGATGTTTTTACTGCAACCAGACACGATACTAGAAAAAACTATGTCTAGTATTTCTCAGAAAGCAGAACAAATAAGGTAATTTTTGTTCACTGGTTGTGAAAATATATTTAGCGGTGTTGTCTACCAGTACCTGGTGTGTAGATACGCGAGTCATTAATTATGTCTGCAATTCATTGCAGGGGTTCTAAAAAATCCGACAACTCAGTAATGAAAAAAATATACCTGCATATGGGTAATAATACAAAGGTAATAATAGTTGCAGTGGGAGATGTCACTATCAGTTTTGGTAGAGATCGGGTTTTAATATTGAGAGATTGTCTTTATGTGCCTTCCATTAGAAGGAACTTAATTTCCGTTTTTAGATTGGTTAAAGACAGATATTTAGTTTATTTTAATAACACTGTGGTTATTAAGGATAATAAACATGTTATCTGTTCTGGTATATTAGTGGATGATCTTTATGTTATTACTCCTATCTCTCTTACACTGCAACTAACTGAATTTAATAACACATCTAATTTACCTTATAAGAGAAAGTTTTCTTCTTTATTGATCTAATCGTTTCTTCAGCACTTATGCTTATGTCATATTAATCTAAAAAGGATAAACAGACTGGTAGTAGATGGACCTTTGAGTTCATTGGAAGTGGAGGCACTTCCAGTCTGTGAATCTTGCTTAGAGGGTAAGATAGCCAAGAGGCCCTTTTCGGCCAAAGGCTATAGAGCTAAAGAATTGTTGGAGCTGGTTCATTTGGATGTGTGTGGTCCCATGATAATCCGGGCTAGAGGTGGTTTTGAGTACTTCGTCAATTTCATTAATGACTACTCAAGGTATGGATACATTTACCTGATGTACCGTAAGTCTGAATGCTTTGAGAAATTAAAAGAATTCAAGACGGAGGCGGAGAAGCGTCTGGATAAAAATATCAAATCACTACGATTTGACCGTGGTGGGGAATACCTCTTTGGAAAGTTTATGGACTACTTATCATATGAGAAGATTACATCCCAGTTGACTGCACTTGACACTCTGCAGCAGAATGGTGTAGTAGAAAGAAGGAATAGGACTCTTATAGAAATGGTAAGGTCCATGATGAGTTATTTAAGTTTACCTGATACATTTTGGGGACTCGCTTTAGAGACAGCAGCTTACATTCTGAACTTGGTACATTCTAAGTCAGTACCTTCTACTCCCACAGAATTATGGACTAGACAAATGCCTAGTCTAAAACACATTCGAATTTTGGGGTGTCCAGTACATGTGTTAAAAATGGAACGCGGTTAAGTTAGAATCGATGACAGAAGTCTGTTTCTTTGTTCGGTATCCCAAGTGAACGAAGGGTGATTTATTTCATAATCTTAAGGATCAAAAGGTTATTGTTAGCACCAATGCCCGATTCTTGGAAGATGATTATATTATGGACCACATGCCCAATAACAAAATTATTCTGAAAAAATTGAGAAAAAGTACTAGTAGAACGGAAGAACATGTCACTGATATCCCATTACCTCGTCGTAGTGGGAGGATTATCGGGACAAGTGCAAATCAAGAATAGGGTGCTGATGCACATGGTTCAAATTCTGCATAGCGTGTTACTGCTAGTACACATACACAGGTAGTGCCTCGTTGTAGTGGGAGAGTTGTTCATCAGCCTGATCGGTATATGTTATTGGGAGTCTTTTGATAAGATCCCGACAGAACTAAATACCGAACTTTGTAACTACAATGAAGCACTTTAAGACAAAGATGCTGATATTTGGTAAATGAAAATAAATTCATAGATGAAATCTATGTATTCTAATTAGGCCTGAGAACTTGTAGAACTACCTGAAGGGATAAAACTCATTAGATGCAATGAATCTACAAGAGGAAGAGAGGAGCAGACGAGAAGGTTGAAACCTTCAATGCTAGGCTTATTGCTAAAGGGTTCACTCAAAAAGAAGGGATCGATTATGAGGAAACATCTCAGATACCCAAAACAGCAAACAATAGGTAGATAATCACTGAAGCTGAAACGATGCCCCTGCCAGGCTCATACTAGCAGCATAACAACAGGACAACCCAAAAACCAGAATGATGGCTAAGAGGGGAATCAACTAAGTTCTAGAGGGAAGGTTCATCTAAACGGAGAAACGGGCAGCATTCCTGTAAGAAAATAATTCTAATCTTTAAAAGACCGATTTGATTCTAGGTTTCTAGGAAAAAACGGGCAGCATAACGGTAGGGAAACAGAACTAGCTTACACGGGTATAATGAAGGTTCGAAGGAAGTGAGCCTAACACAACAATGGGAGAGAAACCAACAACCTGAAAAGAACCCAGAAGAGAGAAGAACTATCCTAGAGGCTTCATAACAAAACACGGGCATGATCCCGAGAAGAAAGCTACGTCGTGAAAATCAAACAAGGTGAAGAACAAAACCCAGGTAAGAACTCGAAGGCAAAAAGCTAACATAATTAAAGGATAACAAAAAATCCGGGTCAAACCCAGAAAAAGAAACTAGCCTAAGCCAAACAAACAATCCTAACAAACGCAATCAAAACATACAATTAACAAAACATATAATCCTACTAGAGTTAGCAGCACCTAATAGAGGGTTCTGAGCTGCTATATGCAAAAAGCTGATTTTGGTCAATCGAATAGGATACTTTCTGAATAGAGCTGGGTATATACCTCCCATGCTTGGAATAGTGCAGGACATGGTCAAACAGTACGCCTGAACTCTTTTACTGCACCTATGATAGCGTACAGTCAGTAAGAGTTGTCCATCTTCCCAACAATCCCCAAAACAGATAAACGATCGGGGCATCGGGTCGATCAGGCAGGGGGTTAAAGAATAATGCACATGCATGCGAGAATGCAAATGAGAAATACATATTAAGAACCAATGATTTTTCCAAGTCTATCCCTCTTATTTGATTTTATAAACCAGTCCCCAGCAGAGTCGCTAGAAAATACTGTGGCGCTAGAATTTTAGAGTTTTTGAAAATGTTCAAAAATAAGGAAATTCAAATGATGTTTAGAAAATATCTTAACACCTTAAAAGCTAAATTTTGAAAATCTTTTTTTGTTGAAAATAGAGTCGCCACTTAGTTTTTGAGAGAAACTAAGAAAAACAAAAATGGCTACTGATCTTTAAAACGTTTAACTAGAGAAAATGGTTTGGGGGTTAAGGTACGAATCGGGGAAGGTTCGTACATTCGCCCAATCGTAAGGTTGGCCCCTACTAATCATCATTTGTTCTTTAATAGGATTTTTCAAATGCATGCAAATAAAGAAAGTGAAGGCAAAGAGAAAACATCCAAAATCAAATAAAAAAAATACATAACATATGTATATAGAATGTCAAATAAAACAAGTTTCAAAAGAAAAATCCTAAGTCATTTGGCATGCAATTCTAACTAAAGGATACATGGTGTACTCTCACATGCAATATTATTTTAACAACCTAAACTAGCATGATAAAAGAGCAAAAGTATTCTAAAAGTTACTAAAATTACTTAAACATGAATTGTTACAAAATAAGTTAATCTATTCTAAGCATAGCTTCAAAGAAAGTAACTAAAACATGTAGGTTATTAAGATAAACTAAGTTAATATTAACATGATAAGTTAATAAAATAAATAAGAAATATAAAATAAAAGTTGCGTAAATATCCTATAAAAGGAAAGTTTACAAAAGAAAACTTATACTAAAATGAAAAGAGATTAGAAAAATATTATATTAACACAAGAAAATCTAACTATTTACATTTTAAAAAAGACAAGAGAAAATAAAATGAAAGGAAAACAAAAGAGAAGAAAATTACACTTAAAAAAAAGAAATCTAACTGAAAAGGCTTTTATGATTTTTGGATTTAATAATATGAAAGAAGATAATGCTAACATTAAAGAGAAAAAAAAAGGACAAAAGAAAAGAAAACTAAAGCTAACAATAATAAGACAAGAAAAGAAAAGAAAATGTAATATTGTAAAGAAAATAAAACTAGTAGTAAAGGAAAAAAAAAGAAAATAAAGTGTTGAAAAAAGAACATTAAACTTATGCTGAAAATAAAAGGAATATTAAAGAAATAATATAATAACTAATAAAGGAACTTTAAACTAATATAAAAAAAAGAAATAAACACAACTATTTTAGTTGGAAGATATGAATGTAATATTGACAATTACATTCATATAATGTAAGTGCTTTAATTATAACAATTAATAATATTAATAAGTTGTAATTGCTAAAAATATTAGCACTAATTAATGAATACAAATAAAATGACAATGTGCTAAGTATGAATGTGTAAGCTAAGAAATTTAATTAAAGTGACTAAATTACATGCAGCAGATTAAATAATAAACAAGGTTAACTATATAAATGGAAGAAATACACGAATTGAAATTAAATTTAACCTGATCACTTCAAAAGAGAGGGAATGGAGCTAGAAAGATCGGGGTCCAAACAAGATACCTGGATTGTTAAGGAATCCTCAAGTCGGGGAATGGTACCAACGATCCAATCCTCAAGATCCAAGTTAAGGCATTAGAGGTTCGGCTCTCGGTACTACGACACGGTTTTGGCGTTGGGGCTCAAAATTGCTCGGCGACTCGGCAGAGCTTCTTTCACTAAATCTCTCTCTTAAAATCTATCTTGAAAACATACGCTGGGGTACAGTATTTATTGATTTCTTCAACCAATGAGATGCTGACACGTTTTGGGACACGTCAGGCCTTTTGGAGTTGGCGGTCGCTATGTTTGAAAAGGTTCTACAAGGTTCTATTGGCGGTCGCCACAATGTAAGTTGGCGGTCGCCATGTTAGAGGTGGCAGTTTCCACTTTTGGCTAGGATTTCTAAGAGATTCTATTGGCGGTCGTTGCAATGAGCATGGCAGTCGCCACATTGGAATAACTTGCATAGCAAGTTATTGGCGGTTCAACATAATTTTATTGGTTTGAAGGTTTTTGATGATTAGGTTCAAATACCGAGCTTGGGTCATTTTTCGAGAATCGTACTGAGGCACCATTTCAACTGTTTTCATCATCGGATTCACCTAAGATTAGGAAGGATCAAATTGGGGTGTCTACAGCATGTCTTTGGTGTTTCCAACCTTTTAAAATGCCTGTGCGCTGCCCCTCGCTCCATCATAAACACACAACCCTCTTTCATCGAAGGGAGCAGATTAATCACCTCCCACTCGCCTCTTCCTCGAGTCTTCACCGATCAATTCATTCTCTCTTAGGGCCTTTATTGGGGCCCCTCCAGTTGTGCCCTCAGTGGAGTCAGTTTCACCCCAACTCAACCATCACGAGTGCGTTCATACTGGTTCAAAGGCCATACGTACCCAAAATATCTATACTCTCATATACTTTCGTGTCGTCCGAGGGCGCTTTCCTATTTTCCTATCTAGCCTCTTCTGTCACCTCATATCGTTCAGACTCAGGCTTCAAAGGGTCCATCATCAGGTCCTTCACGGCCGTTTGCATCATTTTTCCCTTTATCTAGCTTAGGTTCGGGCTTTAAGGGCTCATCATCATACCCTCCCTCTACCCATCTCGTAGTCCTTGTCGTCTACTTTTGCAAAACTGAATAATCGCTCGCCCCTTCGCTATTGCTCGCTCATTCGCTTGCAGAATTGAAAGCTCATTTTCCACTTTTCCCTCCTTTTGCTTTATGTCTCTCGATTTTTACTGCTAACTTGTCTTTTTGTTTTATTTCTCACTTTATTTTATTACACATCTCTCTTTTTACTAATTTCTCTCAGTTTTTACCTCTTAAACTCTTTTGCAGATATGGCTGATGAAGAAGGTGAACCTTATGCAGTAATCGACAACAGATAGATACAATGTTGCAGCCCTTACCTACCATCCTTACTATCCAATATGGGCTACTGAGACAGCTTGGAGACAATATCTTTCTTCTCTGATGGGAGCAGACATTACTTGGCAGTGTTCTTGGTGGCGGATCCCTACCATGACCTTGACATTGACCACTATGAACCATCCCGGCGTCTTGTTGGCCAGCTTGCAACTGTCCACTTTCTACTATCCACATCGGATCATGAGTCACTTTGGTCGTAGTCGGATCATATTTCATGGCATTCGGGGTCGTATGTACTCGTTTTCCCTTCAGGCCCCATTTTTTGCAAAGTATCAGAAGGTTTGTCCATCTCGTTCACTGATGGAGATGCAGGAGTTACCGTACACAGAGCTTCCCGAGGAGTATAAGGCGTGGTTGATCCAAGATAGGGAGAAAAGAAACAAAGAAGAAGGAAAATAGGAGTCAAAGAGGAGGAAGATTTGAGAAACCTGCTTTTCTTTTTTTAGCTTTATATTTTTTTAGAGTTTGGGACTTGCATGCCCGTGTCTACTTCTAAGACTTTGTAATCGATGAAGTAGCAATGAAAATCCTACGTTTATCTTAAAAAAGGTTCTCAATTATCTAAAGTTTTTCAATTTTAGCAATGTGAATGACTTTATTATCAATACTCAAAAATAAATTTGCATTGATCTTTACTTGGTTTTAAGGATGGCCTATACAAAGAAAGTGGCCAGACTTCTTAAAAAAAGTTGCCTACGTATCCTAAAAAAGTAGAATCAGGCATTAACATAGTTCGGGCTCGATTTACTCTAGGTTTTAACACGCTCCTTTTGTGGTACCATAACTTTTGCCAATATCGCCCTTTTAGGTTTTCGGTCTTATGAGCAGCTCTAACGTTTGTCTAGGCTGCTTTTTTTTTAATTTTAACCCAGTGAATTTTTATTTTTATTTATTTTTCTCTCAAGGTTAGTACTTTTTGAGCTGGTTCAAGTTAATCAAAGTGGAGAACGTATTCCTATCTAGATCCATGATGATTATAGCATCACTGATCACAATGGTTTTGTTTAGAAACGGCCCAAACTAGTTTGGCTTGAACTTGCCCCTTGGGTGAAAAACAGGAGCTCTGATTTCCTTAAGAACCAAGTGGCCTTTTCTTAGTTCCCGAGTCTTGACCTTCTTGTTGAATGCTCTTACTATCCTCCTTTGGTATCCTTGCATATGAAATAGAGCATATAGCCTTCTTTCGTCAAACAAAAGCAGCTCTTCCATCTAATTCCTTTGCCATTTTGCTTTTGGGATGTTGGCTTCAGCCACTACTCTTAGTGAAGGGATTTTCACTTCAATGGGACGGAACGCTTCCATCCTATACACTAAGGAATAAGGCGTGGTTCCTGTTGAAGCTCTAATCGACGTTCTATACCCCCAAAATGCAAACCGTAGATGCTTTGGCCAATTCTTGTGTGAGATGATCATCTTTTGCAGAATCTTCTTTACGTTCTTGTTTGCTAATTCAACTACCCCGTTGGTTTGTGGTCAATACGGTGATGACTTGTGGGCCACTATTCGGTATTCTTTATAAAGATCAAAGACCTCACCTTGGAAGTGCAAACCGTTATTTTAGAAGATTTCAGCACCTAGTAGGAGGCAGCTTCTACCCACTTGGTAAAATAGTTAATTGCCACCAAAATGAATTTATGACCATTTGAAGCCTTTAGTGTTATTCTGCCAATCACGTCAATGCTCCATACTGAAAACGACCATGGTGACGTCAGGCTATGCAATTAGGATGGGGGAATGTGCATAAGGTTCGCATGGATCTTACACTTATGGCACATTCGCACAAATAGTATACAATCCGTCTCTATTGTCATTCAAAAATACCCTTGTCGTAGGATCTTCTTGGCTAATATATTTTCCCTCATGTGAGGACCACAGACTCCAGCATGTGTCTCTTTTATCAATTCTCGGCCTTCTTCACTGCTGACACATAGCTTGTTGACCTCGAAATGCCCTCGTTTGTGCAACTTTTGGCCGAAAATAACAAACTGTGTAAATAATATCCTTGTTGCTCTTTTTTCTTTTTTGCTAGAAAACTTGGGGTATTCTCCGTTCTGCACGAAATTCTGAATATCGAAGTACTAAGGGAGTTCATCTGTGCTTTCTTTGAATGTTATCGTCATTTCATATGTCAGTTTTCTCTTTTGCTCAATTATCAGTGGTCCCATCCTGACCCCGGATGGTATGCCAATCATTGATGCTAGAGTAGTAAGTGCGTTGGCGAACTTATTCTGCAATCTCGGAACATGGGTGAAGACCACTAATTCAAAGCATGGTATCGACTTTTCAAGCTCTTGATGATAGATAATTAGAGTTACATCTTTGACCTTCCATTCTCCTCTTACATGTGAGACTACCAATGCCGAATCTCTGATGACTTTCAATTTCTTTACCCTTAGTTCTAGGGTTGCCTCTAACCTGGTTAAGCACTCTTCATACTCAGCTTGGTTGTTGATAACTTCAAAATTGAGTTTCAAAGAGAGGGAAACTACGACTCGCCAGGAGTAAGAAGAACTCTTATTGCATAGCCATACTGATTGGATGCATCATCAAAATACAGAGTCCATTTGTTGTCCTTGACTCCCATAAGCTACTCATCCAAAAACTGGAACTCGACGTCTTCGTCTCCCTCAATTGGTTGATCTACCAAAAACTCTGCCACGGCTCTACCCTTTACTGACTTTCTGGTGACATACCTGAGATCAAACTTTGACATTAATAACAACCACCGGGCCAGTCTTCCTGTTAGAGTCGGCTTCTCGAATAAGTAGTTTAATGAATCCATCTGAAAAATTACATTCACTTTGAAAGATAGCATGTAATGCCTTAGTTTTTGGGAGGCCCAAACCAAAGCCCAACATGTCTTCTCCAGCGGCATATATCGTATCTTGGACCTAGTCATCTTCTTGCTCAAGTAGTAGACTGCCTTCACAAATCCAGTTTCTCCTTCTTGTGCCAGCATGCATCCCATAGCCAAATCAGTCAGTAATAAATAGAGAATTGGTGGCCTATCGGGCTCGGGAGGAGCCAGAACAGGTAGGTTTTGCAAGTACTAACGTACAGCTTCAAAGGCATCTTGACATATCTGATCCCATTCGAACTTGACCCATTTCTTCAACAGGTGGAACAACGGCTCACAAATGGTTGTCAGCTTGGCTATGAACTGACTGATGAATTGTATCTTGTCCAAAAAGCCCTTGATTTCTCGCTCGATCTTTAGAGGAGGCATTTTCATTATTACTTTGATTTTTTACCGATCGACCTCGATGCCCCATTGAGTAATCATAAACCTGAGCATTTTGCTCGCAGTGACTCCGAAGGCACACTTTTGTATGTTGAGCTGCATCTTATACTTTTTGAGTCTTTCAAAGAACTTTTGCAGTGCTATGATATGGCCATCCCGATCCTTGAAATTCACTATCATATCATCTACATACACCTCAACTTCCTTATGTATCATATCGTGCAGCAAAGTAGTGGCATCCCTTTAATAGGTTGCCCCTACATTCTTTAAATCGAATGGCATCACACGATAATAGTAAGTGCCCCAATGTGTAGTGAATGCTGTCTTCTCTTTGTCTTTGAGGTCCATTAAGATCTAATTATACCTAGAGAAGCCGTCTATGAACGATAAGAGGGCGTGCCCCATTGTACTATCCACCAAGATGCCAATATTCGGCAGTGAAAAGTTGTCTTTGGGACTGGCCTTGTTGAGGTCTTGAAAATCCACACAAACTCTGATACGCCCATCCTTCTTTAGGATAGGTATAATATTCGCCACTCATTTTGGATATTCGGCTATCATAAGGAATCCAGCGTTGATTTATTTATTGACTTCTTCTTTGATCTTCAATGCACATTTTGGCCGTATCCGTCTCAATTTCTGTTTGATCGATTTTGCATCGGGATATAAAGGGATATAGTGTTGGATAATCTCGGGATCAATATTGGGAATATCCTCGTAAGATCACGCAAAGACGTCTTTGAACTCTTTTAATAAAATTATTAATTGCTCACGTTCAACTAGAGATAATGAAGAATCGATTTGGACAATTTGTGAATTAGTTTCATTACCCAGATTAATTGACAAGATTTTTTCAGTTATAAGTTGGGTGCGAATTTCTTCTTCTCTTTTTATTAAAACTTTTATTTCTTTTGGAACATCCCCATCGAATTCAAAATCATCAAAAATCATATGAAATAAATCAAACAAAGCAGAGTAACTAGAAATCTCATTTATTTTATTGATGTAAAAAGGAGACATAATTACAAATTCAAAAGCAAATAAGGAGGATGCATGGATAGACGTGCCATTTGACTCGATAACCAACTTGTCAGAATAAAACAAGGACTCACATAACTCAGACCCGAACTCAAGACATGCATCATGCAAATTACAATACTCTAAAAACCAATTTTTAACATCTTTTGACGCCACATCCACGATGAGCCCAGTATAATCAATTGGTGCATCGTAGCCCATTATCAAACAGTCCAGGTCGATTATGTGCATTTGGTTACTGAATAAAGCTTCCATGCTGATGCCATTCAGCTCGTCTGCTCAATCTTCTTTTCCCTAAATCTTCTTTCCCTTTCTCTCTACGGTAGCTTTCTCCTCCTCAGAATCATATAGTAAGTGACTGAAGAAGATCTCCCATCCTGGCAGCCTCTGGTTAGTATCCTCATCAAATCATGGTTCTGGAAAACCACAGTAAGGAAAGTCTTCACTCTCCTTGACGAAGTAACCATTCAACATTCCTTCATACGTGTCTTTCTTTTCTCTCTATCCTTTCCTTGGTTCTTCCAAATCCTCTTGTGTTGGTTTATAACACAGGTCAAAGTGCTGTGAGCTCGGTATCACCTGAATGGGCTCTGGGATGCCTTGTTGTTGACATCCCAATCCCATCCCCAGAAAATAAGACATACGCCTCATCATCGTGACAACATAGGGGTTGATATAGTTTTCCTACTCCTTCAAGAGCATCGGCCGTCTGAGCCTCATCAAACTGAAAACTGCTAAGAAAGATATCCCCTTCTCTATGTTAAACTTTCAAAAGAGTGGAGTCATCCTCCCTCAGAGGTTGGATGCTGTCCTCCTCAGAGGTTGGATGCTGTCCTCCCCATGAATAGTTAGCACTGCTCCATTTTTAGTCAGTTTCAATTTCTGGTTGAGGGTAGAAGGTACTGCTTGAACATTTGGATCATGGAGCCACGGTATTCCTAGCAACATATTGAAAGATGTTGGAACATCTAACACATGGAATTCTACAGAAATCTCCAACAGCCCAATCGATACAAAAAACGATACTAATCTGAGCACGTCTCATCTTGTATTATCATAAGCCCTAACCCCTTGGTTACTGGGTGTAAAATGGTCCGATTTTATTCCCAAACAAATTGTTGTTCGAAGCAGGCAGACGTTTAGTGCAGACCCGTTATCAATGAGGGTGATTGTGATCCATTTTTTTAGGCACCTAATGGTGATATGCAGGGGTTTATTGTGATTTTTTCTTTCTAGCGGCAAATCCTTATCAAAAAAGAAAATTACCTTGGGCTCTACAGCTGGCAAGATGAGCCCAATCAGCTATTTCGGGGTTGCGTCTATCAAAACATTTGCTTTGTATAGCACCATTAACATAGCCTATCGGTGTTTGTGTGAGGCTATCAACAGACCCCAGATACTGATGTTAGCTTAGGTCTTTTTCAACTGCCTCAGCAGAGCATCATCTTCTTCTTCCTATTTCTTCTCTTTTCCTTTCTCGCTTGCTTGTCCTTTCTTTAGTTGAGCCAGCTTAAAATGACTTTCACTCTTGGTCAAGTGCTCAAGACCTTCCTCGAAATTCCATAAACCTAGCATGGCATTTTCAGTTTACCTGACCTCGACAATGTACCGGAAACTCTCAAATTCCCACAAGTAATCCAAATTAGTGCACTCTGATCTTCCTTTCCTTTCTTGCACGTCCTCAATTGCTCACGTATTGTCAACGTCGTCTAACCCCCATATGTCCTCTCCTATGTGACCCACTTGTTGTTCCCAAGCAGGCCAGAACTCAGTCCACTCATCTCCGTCTGACTTCAACACTATTCGAACTAACCAGTAGGACTGCATTTTATCGACATAGACTTTTTCCTCGAAAGGCTGAGGAAGAGTAACACCATCTAGAATGTGGCCCAACCTGTATGGCCGTACCGGGTAATCCAACGACCAATCATCATCGTCATTGTGTTCCTCCTGATTGTCTGCTTGAACCACTATTTCATATCCATCCCAGGCTGCGTCATTCCATTCTTCCACGTCCCACCCATTTTCAATCATATTCAGTGAACAAGACAACTGATCCTCTGTAGCCGAAACATACAGACGCGATAAATATGCCGGACAGATATAACAACTAGGATCTTCCGGCTACCCCAGATAAATACAGGTCACCCCGGCCTATTTAACATGATTCGACAGTGAATTGGTTGTGATGGAATGCACAGTACTGAGAAGGGTTGAATCTTGGCGGCATGGAGTTTGGTAGTGGCATGGGATTAAGAAGTTTTATCATCCCTTTCTCAAAAAATCAATTCAAGGCTGTAGACAGAGGTATATTGAGGGGAGTGAAAACTCTCCTCGGCATCCTTTGCTGCGGTGGTAGGTTATTTCTGGGTGATGCGAAAGTTGAGAGTTTAGTTGTTCGGATTGAGGATTCAAAGGTTCACCTCATTTGATCGAGAAATAAGATTTACAGAGGGTGTGGACTGATTTTGATTCAATTTGTTGGTAGGGTAAGGTCTTCTCTATTTTTAACTTGGCTCTGCTTTCTCTATATCTCTAAATTGGATTGCGTCTTCAGTTTGAACCCCAGCGTTGAACAGTTGCTCAAAAGTGGAGAGTGGCTATGTAATCAAATAACGCTTCAGGGGGGATTACAGGTTCTTTACCACAATTCTTACCTACTCCTTTTTTGTTGGCTGATTTGTTATTTTGGCCGCCTTTCTTCTTCATCGGGTCAGGAAATCCACAAATGATTCCCGGACCTTCTGCCCGGTGATTTCAAGTTCTCGGGTGGTAACGTTTAGCTAGGAGTTATAGCTATACTGACTGACGAATGTTGTGGTAATATCTTCCTATTTTCTGGTCTTGGCAACATCGAGAGAAAGGAACCACTTCTAGGCTGGCCCTAAAAGAGATCGGTAGAATAGTTGAGCCTTCAACAGATCATCGATTCCCATGGGAGAGAGGGTACTGATGTACAATCTCAAATGAATATGAGGATCTCCGGTTCCATCGAACTTTTATATTTCTGGCATTTTAAACTTTTTTGACAGCTTGGCATCTAGAAATATGCTCAAGCCTCCCACGTCCAGCATATATTCCTCCACTCATTTTGCCATTCTCGGCACCTTTTCTATCATATTAATCTTTTGTGCTAGCGCAGATTCCCTGGACTGGGCTGTGTTTTCCACCTCTACCATGACCTGATGAGGAACCCTAGGTGTCATTACAACATGTGGTCCATTCAGACCCTGATTATCTCTCCAAAAATCCTCGCCATTCTCGTTTGGATCATCTTGCTGCTCTTTTACCCCTAGCAAGTGAGCCTAGATTGCCCCAATCTGGGCTTGACACTAGTTCTGAACCTGCGTCTACTGTTCGATTGCCCTTTGTATCTTAGTAATTTCCCTCATCAGGGCTATCAAGTTCACTCCATTCTCTGCCATCTCAGATGATTCCACTATCCATTCAAGTACCCTATAGAGTCTTCTCGTTACTGATCTGGCCCAAACACGCACTGGATGTGGTTCTTTCGACTCAATGATCTAAAATTAGAACAAAATCCAGAGAACCCGAGAGGAGAAAAGCAAGTATTAGAAACTTCTCAAAAAGATCCCTAATAATAGATAGCAGAACAATTGACTGCGAGCAACAAAATAGAAGATGCCCTGGCAAAGCCAAAACTGATAGAAAACTAGAAAACATATCACCTGGAAACCCCGAAAGAGAAACTCGAAAATCATACTAACACTAAACAACGGATCACCGGGAAAGAGGTTTAACCAAAGGTTCTATGGGAGAAACTGAACAACACTCTGAGAGAAAAACATATCTAAACCAAACGAAACGCTAAGCCAGAACCCAGATAGGAGTTCGAGAAAGGAAGCAAGCCTACACAAACTTGAAAGCACTAAACCGACACCCCAGGTAGAGCCCCCGAGAAAGAGAAAGCTATCCTAAGCCAAAAACAAGGACCCCAACCAAAACCTGAGCAAAGCCCGAAAAAGAAACCAAGATCCTAAAACAGACTAAGGTTAAGACCAAGAACCCAGGCAAGGACCCGAGATGAAAATTATCTTAAGACAAACAGAGGCTAGGAGCGAACTCAAGCCAGACCTCGGGAGAAAAACTATCCTAAGCCAAGCAAACAAATAAGGGTCCTAAACAGATACAAACAAAACATACAATTAAACAAAATATTTAATCCTACCAGTTTATCACCTAATGGGAGGGTTCTAAGCTACTATATGGAGAAAAGGCCGATTTGGTTAACACTTTGGATACCTTGCCTATAGATTCAAGAATATACCTCCCATGCCTGGTGTGGTACAGGACATGGTCAAACGGCACGTAATAACTCTTTTGCAGCACCTGTACAAGCGTGCGGCCAAAAAGCTTACTCGCCTCCCCGACATAACCTCGAGACAATAAACTGACTGGGGTATCTGATCGACCAAGCAACGGGCTGAGAACAATGCAAATGCATGCGAGAATGCAAATGAGAAAGTCAAATTAAGAATCAATGATGTTTTCAAGTCTAGCCCTCTTATTTGATTTTGTAAACTAGTCCCTAGCGGAGTCACCAAAAATACCATGGCGCAAGGATTTAGGGTTTAGTTCAAAACTAAAATAGGGAATTCAAGAGTTATTTTCTAAATATTTTAACATCTTGAAAACCGTAAGATTTTGAAAACCCTTTTTTTGAAAAATTGAGTCGCCTCTTGATTTTTGAGAAAAATCAAGAAAAAAAAATGCGCCACCGATCTTTAAAACGTTTAACCAGAGAAAATAAGGGTTTGGGGGCTAAGGTACAAATCGGGAAAGGTGTTAGGCACTCCGTTCGCCCAACCGTGAGGTTGGCCTTTACTAATCATCATTTATTTTTTAATTATATTTCTCAAATGCGTGTAAATACATAAAATTGGGGCAAAGAGAGAACATCCAAAATGAAATGATGAAAATACATAGCATATGTATATAGAATGCCAAACAAAGCATAAGAAGAAATTTTAGATCCTAAAGCATGCAAATTCTAGCTGAAGGGTACATGGAGCAAAACCGTATGTGATATACAAAGTATGAAACTAGCATACCATAATCATGTCAAAATTAAACTATGATTACCACTAGCATATCAAGGGTTTAAACGAAAGAGAAATAAACCTAAGGATTTCTAAGCTTTAAACATGCTGATCTATACTACAAATTGCATATTGGATGCTTCAAGCATGGCAAGATAGAACACTGTAAAGACACAATTAAGCTACTGGAACAGAATTAAGCTACTGGAAATAAAATAAAGGTTGCAGCCGTAACATACAGACATTACGGTCGCAAGAACTGAAGGCCAAAAGGTTACGATCGTGAGGATCAAAATCACACTCGCAAGCATGTCAGTGCATATTTGTCATGACTGCGACTATGGAAGTTGCGGCTGCAAAGAATTTGAGCACTTTTTTAATGGATAGTGTATTAAGGTGCTATTATGCAGTATAAACATAACACAATTGAGGCTATTCGAACCAAATAAAAGTTAAACCAAATTTAAACATGCTCACAATTGACAATCAAAATTAAACATGTTCTAAAATTAAACATGTTCTCGATTCAACAACCCAAAATTGACAGTCAAATATACGAACACAGTAATTAAGCCTAGTGATATCAAAACTAAAGAATAAGCATGCTCACAATTCTACTGATCTAAATTGTCAATTAAACATATGGTGATTAAACTTAGTGATAGCAACACTAGAGAAAAAGCATGCAATTCATCAATTGGAATTGAAATTCAAAATTCGACCTCCTCACGGGGGTAAAAAATGTGAGGAGAGAGATGTTTGGGTTCCAACTGAATACCTGAAATGCGACTATCTAAAGGAATCCTTAAGTCGTGGAATGTAGAATTGTCAGTTCAATCCTCGAGAAGCAGTCCAATTCCAATATCCAAGTCAAAATTGAGTAGTAGTATGGATCGGGGTAAGAGTTGGGAATACAGCAGTGTATCAATGTCAAAATTCATCATTGACAAAGTAGCAGTACATCGACGTCAGCCAAAAGGTCTCTTGAAATCGTACCAAAGGTACGTTTGTATTGAACATGCCAACTAATGAGGTACTGCCAGGTTCAAAGCTCAAATTGGGCTCAACAAGTTTGTGGTCGCCACCTTCGAAGGTTGCGACCGTGAGGTGTGAGGCTACGACCGTAACAAATTGTAGGGTTTTCAATAGTTTCACATTGCGGTCGCAACAATCAACATAATGATTGCAAGATTCAAAGGTTGCGGATGAGTTACTTAGGTCAGTAAACAATTAGGTCGCAAGGTTTGAAGGTTGCGGCCTTAAAGATGTGATCTTATGGTTCGATTTCATAGAGCACTGGATTTGAATTGCTTCCTAGCGATCGTGCAGAGACATAATTCCACTTGATTTTCATCTTCGAACTCACCCGAATAAGCCTAAGATTCAATGGGGTCAAATTGGGGTGTCTACAACCAACTTTTTTGCCAACTTTAATGACATACTTTTGGAGTTAATTTCTCATTCACCTGTTAACGGTTTTGAATGCCACAAAATTCATGATTAAACTACACATGGAGAGAAATATATTAGGACTTAGAATCATCAAAAAAGGTTAATCATATCCAAAGTTATTTAGCTTCAAAGTTAGCTAAAATCATGTTCTACTAAATTCAAAACCCACAAAATTTTCAACATTATTTGTGCTCTTATTCATAGTTAAAAATGTATAAATTAAAAATAAGAAAAGTAAAATTTAAGCCGCTCAACTTGACATCTTATACAAAAAAATATTAAGTCGCTCATAGAATAAGACATATATTATTATTTTAGAATATTTTATTAAGAAAAATATTTAATTTAATTGAACTGCGGTTTCAACCCGAACCAACTTGAGTTTATTTGGGTTGGATTGATTTGGTTCTAAAGTATGGATGGTTCGATTCTGAGTTCAATATTTTAGAACCTGTAGACAGCCCAATCTGACTAAGCCAAATCTTAGGTACCCGTCTCGAATGCACTCTAATGACGAAAGTACGAGAATCATGTCCAAAAATACTTTCAAGCAAGCAAGATCACGAATATGGCTCAAAACTCAAAAATCCTAAAAATAAACCTTCAGGTCGTGACATTCTCATCCACACGACCGTTACTTTTTGAAAACCCTAGAACAAGCCATGTCCTTACCCTCTTGGCCGTAATCTCAGGCATGAGATTAGGTAAGCATCTGCAAGGGATTTCAGAGTCAATCCTAGTGAATCACAATCGTCATGGGTACGGACAGGGATACAAGCCAGAACTGAAAAAATCAAGCATGAGGAGTATTAGCCGACGATGAATGGCCGTTTCATCAAAGAAGGGGATGATTTCCCTTACTGTAGGTTCTCCGAACCATGGATCGAAGAGAAGACCAACAAGAAATTTCTAGGGCTGGAGATCTTTATCAGCCATTAGCTATCCGACAGTGATGAAGAGGCCTAGATTTGGCAGATGGGTTTCATCGAAAAGATGCAGACAGATTAGGCAAATCTTAGTGAAGAAGGAGATCTGGGGTCTTTCTTTAATGAAGAGATAGCCCAGATGCGTATAGGCAATAATGATGCAGACGAGGACATGCTACTAATGGAAGCTGACGCGCCTGCAGATCACACCTCACTTATCATGGACGCAACTAAAATGAAAAAGAGTCAGTCTTCTGAGTCTTTTATTATGCATGATGTAACAAGTGTGATGGAGTCTGATTTTGTTGAATCTATCTTTGACGAGTCGATTAACGTTGAGTCCGCTGGGAATGCATCTGTTAGCATCCCGAGCCCTTTCTGTTTTGAGTCTCAAGATATAACCTCTTTTGAAATCAATGAAATGAAATAAGATTTTTCTTACTTTGTTGTGTCTCAAATATTTTGTCTTGATTCTAAAGATTTTAATGAATTCGAGGAGGATATCCCCAAAAAATTAAAATTTTTAATCAAAAAGAAAGAAGAAATGCGAGCTAAATCTGTAACCGAACAAACTGTTTTGATAAACCTTAATAATGAAAAAGATCCATAAATGGTTCAAATCGGTTCTTTACTATCTTTAGAGGAACGCGAACAACTAATCTTTTATTAAAGGAATTTAAAAATATTTTTGTATGGTCATGCGAAGATATGCATTTTATCGATCTCGACGACCCAACAATTCGGAACGATAAGGACAACTAAAAAGTCGAGTCAAGACTTTAAAATCATCCTCATCAGAGAGAACCACAAATTAGTAGGTCGAGTCAAGACCTAAAAATTTGAGACGAGGCACGAGATAAAAATAATTAAAAGTCGAGTCAAGACTTAAAACTATCTTCATTGGAAAGGATAACCACAAATTAATAGGTTGAGCCAAGACCTAAAAACTCGGGACAAACTACGGGATAAAAATAATTAAAAAATCAAGTCAAGACATTAAAATTAAATTTATCGGGAAAAAACACCACATAAGATACAACCAAAAGAAAGTTTAAAATTATATTTAAGAAAAATCATTTTTGTAAAAAAACACACAAGATTTAAAATTAATTTTGTTGAAAGAACACACAAAATATCAAAACACACAAAAATAAACAGAATACACAAAAATAAACAAAACAAACAAAATAAACAAAACACAAAAAATAAATAAAATACACAAAAATAAACTAAGCACACAAACATAAACACCAAACACACAAAAATAAACACCACACACCC